>SKCR01046062.1:0-76419 GCA_019454045.1 Zanthoxylum bungeanum | reverse complement strand
ATAAACTTTGTTGACGTTGTTTTCCGTTCCATGGGAAATTCGGGAAAATTACTCCTTGAACAAACCTCCATCTAACAATGAATTTTTTGGTTTGTTGGGAACCAAAATCAAACTCAGCGCATAAACAAGAAAACACACATATATGAACATAGAATTTAACGTGGTTTGGCAGAACGGATCCAACCTACATCCATGGGTGCAAAAGAAAAAATGAATCTTTTATTATGAGCTCGGGTCAGACTAACATGCTCTTCCTCTATCTCTCAAGCTTTTTCTCTCATTTACAAGTTGTATGAATGCTTAGAATCAAAATAATCAACCATTTACAATGATTTCTCAACCCATTTTTATAATGCACTTAAACTCACTATTCCACTAACTCGTGACGTCAGCCACGTTACCAAGTTATTATTGCGTAGGCTCTCATCCTCAATCAACCTACAAATAGTAGCTTTGCCGCCTGACATAGCTACTATCTGCCATCTGAACCTCATTAATTCACATTCTTTTGATAATTGATGCACACTATGCCCATGTGCCAACCTGTATTCCAACCTCTCATACTTGATTGCGTGTGTCAGTGGGCAAGCCTAAGGCTCTCTTCCAACCCATCAGCCGCTGGCCTACTCCTATCTTATCAGTCATTGGGAGGCTCAAACTTCTATTTAAGGCTTATGTCGTCTGTCTAAGAACATAATGTTGCAACCCCGGCCTACATCCTCGGGTCGGTACATCAAGTCAAGTGAGGTTCTTCCTCACATGCTACCAAGTTGGGTAGGTATGAAAACCTTCACTTCCGTCTCCTCCTCTTCAAAAGGGTCAAGCTAACATTAAGCTTCTCGCCGGCTTTAGTTACGAACATGTAGAAATATTGAGAAATAACTTCCCTTGATGACAGTTTGAACTGTTATGATTTTCTTCTAGCTTGTATCTTCTAATGATCACCTTCCTTGGGTGTATGTGACTATGTCTCAATTGGCTTACTCCATATATGACAACCCATGTTGCAAGCACAAAACATATCTCCTGGCCACATGGGGACAGTATTCATCTTTATGAAAATTACTAGATCTGATCCTTTTTATCTGCACCTCGGGCTCTGGTCCTCTGTCTAACTTCTCACTCTTATGAAGATCTTAAACTTTCATATGTTAAGTGCCAAAAACCCATTATACCTTATTCAGACTTTAGAGTCCCTCGGAGCGTAAAATCACCATCAATATATGTCTCATAGTTCTTGGTATCAATGAGTTAGTGATTTGATGTCAGGAACTATAATGATGGTTTAGGTCATCCCCTAGTCCTCAAGTCTCAATCAAGTGGCGCCCTCCTCAGGTCTGTAGAGCATTCATAGGGTCAAAGGATCCCACTTTGTGATGATTGCTTCTTTAAATGCCTCTTGAGGGTTCTTAAACTATTTTTTGGAAGTTGTGTTATCATTATGGCCTTCTTTAAATGTCTGTCACATCATTATAGGGCTTTCTCCGATTCATCTCCCTGAAATGCCACGCGTCATGCATCAATTGTTGGGATGTATGCTCTAGAGCTGCATGTAATGTAAACAGTTTTATATGTTTTGAAATAAAACGATGCATTATTCATTTACCAAAGTGTTTGTTTAATATTCGCATATTATAAATTATCTTGAATACCTTATATTACTTATGTACCTTCAGACTTAGTGTATGAGTGTCATACACAAGAGGATTTAAGTCTGAATTTAGTAATCTTAAATAGTCCATAGAGAGCGAACAAAGCGGGTACTTTGTTTGTGGTTTATCTATAGCTGCGGTTCATTCTATAATTGTTGGCGACCTTGATCCGAGATTATTCATGTAGAGACATGAGAATGAAGACACATTTGTATGATGTGATCATATAGGGCTGGACCCAGATGGAAATGACATTCTTTTAATATCCGTTAAACAAAGAAAGTCATTTCAATCTACTAGATGGTAATATATGGATTGATCTTAATCCTGAGTGTACTACGAACTCCTGCATGGCAGGCTATGTCATTTGATTTACAAAGGTTAGGTTGGTGTAGCAGTCTCGACCAATAGCTACGTACTTTGGGGGAATGGTCCGTTGTGTAGGCTGGAATGTTTTACATAGATATAGAGTTCGCTCCTTCTTGCAAGAAGTAGAGGAGTATCTTTATTAAGGGTTGATTCGGTACTTGAATGATTTGAGCGCTTAAGTCTTTCTATTATGAATAGAAAGATTAAAATTCATAATGGTTATGAATAAATCATTCATTAAACAATCAATGGTACTTATGGTATAAATATATAGATGGGTATAACATATATTATGACGCGGCTCTAATTATGAGATACTCGTGAAGGGTCAATTCGTATGTAGTGACTATATCGATGGACACCGACTTGGTTCGGCTTAATATATAATCTGCGGCAACGAGAGTGCAACTTCGGGTTTTTAGTGGAATAACTCGGAGTTAATAATTTGGAATATTTAATTAAAAGCTTAATTAATATTTCAAGATTATTCGAGCTCGGAACCGTAGGTCCATTTGGTCCTCGTACTAGCTCGATTTACTATAGCGCATTTAGTATAATTGGATAGTCCAATTATATACTCACAAATGTTTAAATATTATTAATATGATTAATAATATTATTTTGTCACACTTGGAACTATATATTAAAAGTTAATATATGGTTTTTATAATTATATGATAATTATTAAATGCATAAAATTAAATTATATTTGATATAATTTAAATAAGTTCATTATTGGAATTTCAAGTTTTGGGTTTTGAAAACCCTTGGCATTATTTTGGAAGTTACACCTTTTAATAAGGTGTTAACTCTTTATTTTTGTAACATATATTATCTTTATGGAAATTAAATATGTTGTTATAAAATTTTTGAAATTAACACATGCATGGCCGATTTTTACAAGGGTAAAAAGGGGAAATGTTTTTTTTATTTTGTAAAATTAAACCCTAAGTATAAAAAGGAAAATGTTTTTTTTTTCTTTTTTGCTTTTGATTTCATTCTTGAACCCTAGCCACCTTTCTTCATCTTCTTCATTCTCTCAAAAGTTGAGAAAAACAAGAACAATAGAAAAAAAGAAAAACAAAACAAAAAACACTTGTGTGACTACAAAACAAAAAACACTTGTGTGACTTTATCTCTAAATTGTTTAGGGATTATTTAGTGAGTTTTGCCAACACAAATTTTCGTTGGTAACGAGATATAGTTCGGAAGACTTGTGGTGTCGAACATATTCATCTTCATCTCTTTCTTCTTTGTACACGGCAGTGAGGCATTGTTCTACTCACTGCCGCCCTTTTACTTGGTGAAACAGAACTCGATTTGGTTTCGTTTTAATCCAGTTTTTTTGGGGAATATTTTGTGATGTTTTGAGGCTATGTTGGGGCTGTCTTCAAGTGAAAAATCAGAACCAAAACACAGCCACTGTCCACGTATTTTAGGGGCTGTTTCTGCAGTGCGTTGGGCGTGAATCGAGTCCAAAACAGTCCAGTTTTTTTCTGGCTGTTCGGGGCTGTTTCAAGGCTGAATTTTTGTCTAAAACTGAAGCAAAATTTCAGTGGTGGTAGTAGTAGCATTCGACATTCAAAGGAGAAGGGCAGAAAAGTTTTTTCAAGTTTGATCTGTGTGCCTAAATCATTTCTGCTGCGCGAGGAAAGCGTTTCTACAATTGTCATCGAGATAAAGGTTGAAAAGTGTTCTTAACCCTTCTCTTTTTCATTTAAAGTTACTGTTTTTAATATGTTTATATAAGTTCTAAATATTGATTTGCATGTTTAGTTGAGTATGCACAAAATAATATTCATGTGATGAATGATTATTGTTTTTCATGTGATGAATGGATTTGCCATTAGTCGTAAATTTTTTAGGCTCTTATTTTTTAGTTGGTTTTGATTTTGGGATGTAAGGTCATAAGACCATTGTTTACAATTTTTGTAATTTTTATTTTCCAATGTAAAATTTCAATTATTGTAATTTGGAGCACCGAAGTCACAAAACGAGCCAACACCACATTGGAGCGTATTTTGAAGACCAAGGGATGCCTTGGGTATTTTTTATACTAATTGGATTAGTATAGGGAAAAATAAGAGCCCGGTCAATGTAAAATATTTTTTATGTTATATGTATGTTTAATTCGAATTGTTTCAATAACATGTCATATAGCTTAGGGTGCATAGTCTTGCATTTCACAAGCCATAACATGTTTTAGATGCATTATCATTATAGACATGAAATATGATTTTATGTGATTTAAAGTGTTTAAATTAGAATATGATATGCATGGAAAAACAATTAATTGGATTAATTAGTTTTAAGGTTTAAAATTTGAATTCTAATATATTGGGCTTAATAAGTGGATAATAAATTTCATTGGTATATAAGATGGAAACCCGGACATAAATTCCATAGCCGAATCCGAGTGGACGGTAATATGGTCTGCACTCGAGATACAATTCCACGTACCATTGGATTTTATAACGCACTAAGATTAATTAAATAGTTTAATATAAATCTTGACCTTTTTAGGATTCTAAAAATTTTAAACCCATTAGAGTTCTAGTATTTTAAAAGTTAAAATATAATAGGCCACTAATACCACTCTAATTAAATTAGTTTAATTGAGTAATACAATTAGTAGAGACTAATGGAAATTAGTGATACATTTTTTAAGAGTTAAAATTTGTTAGGTCACTAATAGTGTACTAGTGTTAATAAGAGTTATGATTTAGCCGCCATAAATTTATTCACGCTAGTTAAATTAAAATATAAGATATTTTATAAATAGAAACCTTAAACTTAAAATAGTGAGTGGGAGAGGGATATACGACAGTATATCCCGCGATCTCTGTTGTTAGTCCGAAAACGTGAGATTCAAAAGGTGCCTCGAGACGGCTTTGCTTTCATCCCCCTACGAATGGTGTCCATTTTGGGTCAATATCAAGTTTGGATTCCGAAAGGATAGAGATTCTAGATGTATCTTGTGAACTGACCTACCCTACGGCGGCACTTCACTCGTTAAGTCCAAGAATCCCAAAACGACGGGTCACACTCACAAAGGAATAATTAATTGTTAATAAAATTCATTGATCAAATCAAACGGTCGTTGTTTAATATAGGAATAAGAGTTATTGCCGCATATATTAATCAACTGAGATTATCTCGATCTATCATGAAAGTACTTGACCTACCCTACGGCGGCACTTACTTGTGAGATGATAGATTTCCGTGACGTAGTAATTCTCTTAGGTTTCTAATTCGTTATTCACAGTTCATGCATCATGTTTAATTTTATGCCAAAAATTGTTTTATGATTTTAATATGCGATTAATGAATGTTAAATGCATATTTATTTTATATTGTAGCCATGGTTTCTCCAATTATTTCCATACTCTCAAACGATAAATTAATGGGAGAAAATTATGTTAAGTGGAAAAGTAACATGAACATTATTCTGGTCTGCGAAGACCTAAAGTTTGTCATAACGAAGGAGTGTCCTCCTGAGCCGGCCAGAAATGCTGGCCAAGTTATGCGCGATGCCTACCAGAAATGGGTCGCAGCAAATGAGAAAGACCGCTGCTACTTGCTAGCATGGATTTCTGAGGTTCTTGCTGCAAAGCATGAACCTATGGATTCAGCATCTCAGATGATGGAGTCATTGCATGACATGTTTGGGCAGCCTTCGGAGCGTCAACGTCATGAGGCCATGGTCTCAGCGATGAGTGCTAGGATGAAGGATAGGACATCAGTCCGAAAGCACGTCTTGCGGATGATGACCTATCTCAACACTGCTGAAACCCATGGAGCTCGTATTGAAGAGCGTAGCCAGGTGACCATGATTATGGAAAATCTTCTGAAGAGTTTCCTGCAGTTTAAAAGCAACTATGTTATGAACAAGTTGACTTTTACTTTGACCCAGCTGCTTAATGAGCTCACCCATTACGAGTCCATGCTTGTGGATCCTCGTAAGTCCGGTGCCGAGGCAAATATTGCCGAGTCTTCTAAATCTGCAAAGATGAAGAAGAATAGCACTGGGAAGGCTAAGGCAAAGCCCATGACGAAGAAGAACAAAAAAGGCTCCAAGGATGCCAAGCCCAAGGGAAAATGTTTCCATTGCATCAAGAATGGGCATTGGAAAAGGAATTGTCCTAAATACCTTGCTGAGTTGTAGGAGAAAAAAGAAATAGGTAAATATGATTTACTCGTTATCAAATCTCTATTAGTGGAGGATGATAAATCCGCCTGGATTGTTGACTCTGGAGCCACTAACCATGTTTGTTCTTCTTTGCAGCTACTTGACTTATGGAGGGACCTTGCTGAAGGTGACTACACCATGACGGTCGGGACATGGGATGCCGTTTCAGCAATAGCAGTGAGAGTTTCTAGTTTAAATTTTAGAAATAATAGTTATTTAAATTTGAACAATGTGTTATTTATTTATGATTTTCGCAGGAATTTGATTTTTGTTTCGAAACTTTTGGATTATGGTTATTCAGCTTCTTTTAATAGCAATTTAGTTATTGTTGGTAGAAATGGATTAACCATATGCATAAGAAACTTGGAAAATAACTTGTATCTGTTAAGACCGTTAACACATAGGTCACTGCTCAACGCTGAAATATTTAAGGTTGAGAAACCTAAAACTAAACGGCCAAAGATTTTTCACGATGACACATATCTATGACATCCTAGACTTCATCATATCAACCTTGACCGGATAGACAGATTGATAAAGGATGGAGCCTTAAACCAGTTAAAGCTCATAACTTTACCAGTCTGCGAATCCTATTTAGAAGGAAAAATGACCAAAAGACCTTTTACTGGAAAAGGTATAAGAGTCAGTCAACCACTTGAGCTAATACATTCGGAAGTTTACAGACCGATGAATGTAAGAGCCCGAGGTGGTTATGAATACTTCGTCATATTCATTGATGATTATTCTAGATATGGCTATGTTTACCTAATGCAGCATAAGTTAGATACTTTTGAAAAGTTCAAAGAGTATCGTGCTGAGATTGAGAACCAGTTAGGTAAAACAATCAAAACTCTACGATCATATCATGGAGGAGAATACCTTGACAGAGATTTCGAGGAATTCTTAGTTGAGCATGTGATAGTATCCCAGCTCACAGCACCTGGAACACCACAGTAAAATGGTGTTGCAGAGAGGAGAAATCAGACCATACTAGACATGATGAGATCTATGTTTAGTTATAGCTCACTATCTAGTTCGTTCTGGGGATATGCACTGTAAACTGCAATGCATATCCTTAATGTAGTTTCATCTAAGTCTGTTCCTAAGACTCCATTAGATTTGTGGAATGGTCGTAAAGCTAGTTTACGATATTTCCACATATGGCGGTGTCCAGCACATGTGCTGAAGAATAAGACTATAAAGTTGGAGCCACATTCTCAGGTGTGCCTATTTGTAGGCTATCCTAAGGAGACTATGAGTGGATTCTTCTATATCTCTGATGATAACAAAGTGTTTGTATCGACAAACGCTACGTTTCTAGAATAGGATTATATGAGGGAGTTCAAACCTCGAAGTAATGTGTTACTCGAGGAGTTACTTGCTGGTTCGACCAGCACACCATCGTCAATGACAGTTGAAATACATAGCACCTTCGACATCTGAGCGTCAGATGCAAGCTCATCACAATGATCTACCACCTAGACATTGTGGGAGGGTTGTACGAAAACCTGATCGCTACCTTGGAGTTGGAGAGGCACAAGTTGTCGCATCCAGCGATGGTATAGATGATTCATTGACCTATCATAGTGCAATGGATGATTCTGATAAAGAGGAATGGCTCAAAGCTATAAACCTAGAGATGGAGTCTATGTACTCCAACTCAGTTTGGGAACTTATAGACCAACCTAATAGGGTGAAACCCATAGGTTGCAAGTGGATCTACAAGAGGAAGATGGAAGCAGATGAGAAGGTATAGACCTTCAAGACTAGGCTAGTGGCCAAGGGTTATACCTAGAAAAAGGGAGTTGACTATGAGGAAACTTTATCGCCAGTAGCCATGCTCAAATCCATTTGCACTCTTCTATCCATTGTCGCATATTATGAATATGAAATTTGGCAAATGGACATCAAGACTGCATTCTTGAATGACAATCTTGATGAGAGTATCTATATGATACAACCAGATGGGTTCATAGCCCAAGGTCAAGAGAAAAATGTTTGCAAGCTGCAAAGGTCCATTTATGGACTTAAGCAGGCATCTCGAACATGGAATATAAGATTTGATACCACGATCAAGTCTTATGATTTTGAGTAGAATTTTGATGAGCCTTGTGTATACAAGCGCGTCATTGACGGGAATGTGGTTTTTCTTATTTTATACGTCGATGATATTTTACTCATTGGGAATAATGTAAAGATATTATCGGACATGAAAACCTGGCTAGCTAACCAATTCCAAATGAAAGATTTGGGAGAGACCAGTTATGTTCTTGGGATTCAGATACTTCGAGATCGCAAGAAATGACTGTGTTAGCTATGTCTCAGGCATCTTATATCGACAAGATTTTTGTTTGATTTGGAATTCAGAATTCCAAGAAAGGCAATCTACCTTATCGACATGGAATTCATTTGTCAAAGGAACAGTCTCCTAAGACACCTCAAGATGTTGAGGAAATGAGACATATCCCATATGATTCAGCAACTGGTAGTCTCATGTATACTATGTTATGCACAAGATCGGACATTTATTTTGCAGTGAGAGTAGTCAGTAGGTTTCAGTCGAACCCAGGATTGGATCACTGGGTGGCTATGAAACACATTCTCAAGTATCTTAAGAGAAAGAGAGAATATATGCTTGTGTATTCTGGTGAGGATATGATCCTAAGGGGATATACGGACTCTGATTTTCAGACAGATGTGGATTCTAGGAAATCAACATCTGGATCAGTGTTTACCCTAAGTGGTGGGGCTATATTATGGCGGAGTATAAAGGAATCTTACATTGCTGACTCCACCATGGAGGTGGAATATGTAGCAGCTTGTGAAGCAGCTAAGGAAGCAGTCTGGCTCCGTAAATTCTTGGGAGATCTAAAATTTGTTCCAGATATGGATAGACCACTCACACTTTATTGCGATAATAGTGGTGCAGTGGCAAACTCCAAAGAACCAAGAAGCCACAAGAGGGGAAAGCATATAGAGAGTAAATTTCATCTCATCAGGAAGATAGTGCAGAGAGGAGACATTACCGTCACAAAGATTACATCCGCAGAGAACCTGGCTGATCCGTTTACAAATACATTGTCGGCTAAAGTGTTTGAAGGTCACCTAGATGGTCTAGGATTACGTTACATGTCCTATTTGCTCGAGTGCAAGTGCGAGATTATTGGGATGTATGCCCTAGAGCTGCATCTAATGTAAACGGTTTTATATGTTTTGAAATAAAATGATGCATTATTCATTTATCAAAGTGTTTGTTTAATATTCACATATTATAAATTATCTTAAATACCCTAGATTACTTATGTACCTTCAGACTTAGTGTATGAGTGTCATACACAAGAGGATTTAAGTCTGAATTTAGTAATCTTAAATAGTCCATAGAAAGCGAACAAAGCGGGTACTTTGTTTGTGGTTTATCTATAGCTGCGGTTCATTCTATAATTATTGGCGACCTTGATCCGAGATCATTCATGTAGAGACATGAGAATGAAGACACATTTGTATGATGTGATCATATAGGGCTGGACCCAAATGGAAATGAAATTCTTTTAATATCTGTTAAACAAAGAAAGTCATTTCAATCTACTAGATGGTAATATATGGATTGATCTTAATCCTGAGTGTACTACGAACTCCTGCATGGCAGTCTATGTCCTTTGATTTACAAAGGTGAGGTTGGTGTAGCAGTCCCGACCAATAGCTACGTACTTTGGGGGCATGGTCTTTTTTTTATAGCTGGGAACGTTTTACATAGATATGAAGTTCACTCCTTCTTGCGAGAAGTAGAGGAGTATCTTTTTAAGGGTTGATTCGGTACTTGAACGGTTTGAGCGCTCAAGTCTTTCTATTACGAATAGAAACATTAAAATTCATAATGTTTATGAATAAATCGTTCATTAGAGAATCAATAGTACTTAAGGTATAAAACATTAGAGGGGTATAATAGACATTATGACCTGACTCTAATTACGAGATACTCGTGAATGGTCAATTCGTATGTAGTGACTATATCGATGGACACCGACTTAGTTCGACTTAATATATCATCTGCGGCAAAGAGAGTGCAACTTCGGATTTTTAGTGGAATAACCCGGAGTTAATAATTCAGAATATTTAATTAAGAGCTTAATTAATATTTCAAGATTATTGGAGCTCGGAACCGTAGGTCCATTGGTCCTCGTACTAGCTCGATTTATTATAGTGGATTTAGTATAATTGGATAGTCCAATTATATACTCACAAAGGTATAAATATTATTAATATGATTAATAATATTATTTTGTCACACTTGGAACTATTTATTAAAAGTTAATATATGGTTTTAATAATTATATGATAATTATTAAATGCATAAAATTAAATTGTATTTGATATAATTTAAATAAGGTCATTGGAATTTCTAGTTTTGGGTTTGGCATTATTTTGGAAGTTACACCTTTTAATAAGGTGTTAACTCTTTATTTTTGTAACATATATTATCTTTATGGAAAGTAAATATGATGTTTCAAAATTTTTGAAATTAACACATGAATGGCCGATTTTTACAAGGGTAAAAATGGGAAGGGTTTGTTTTATTTTGTAAAATTAAACCCTAAGTATAAAAAGGAATATATTTTTTCTATTTTGCTTAAGATTTCATTCTTGAACCCTAGCCACCTTTCATCTTCTTCATTCTCTCAAAAGTTGAGAAAAGCAAAAACAATAGAAAAGAAGAAAAACAAAACAAAAACACTAGTGTGACTTTATCTCTAAATTGTTTTGGGATTGTTTAGTGAGTCTTGCCCACACAAGTTTCCGTTGGTAATGAGATATAGTTCGGAAGACTTGTGGTGTCGAACATATTCATCTTCATCTCTTTCTTCTTTGTACACGGCGGTGAGGCATTGTTTTGCTCACTGCCGCCCCTTTACTTGGTGAAACGGAACTCGATTTGGTTTCGTTTTAATCTAATTTTTTTGGGGAACATTTTGTGATGTTTTTAGGCTGTGTTGGGGCTGTTTTCAAGTGAAAATTTAGAACCAAAACACAGCCGCTGTCCACGCATTTCAGGGGCTTTTTCTACAGTGCGTTGGGCGCGAATCGAGTCCAAAACAGTCTAGTTTTTGTCTGGCTATTCGGAGCTGTTCGGGAACTATTCTAGGGCTTTTTCGGGGCTGGAATTTTTTCTAAAAATGAAGCAAAATTTCAGTGATGGTAGCAGTAGCATTCGGCATTCAAATGAGAATGGCAGAAAAAAATTTCAAGTCTGATCTGTGTGCCTAAATCGTTTCCGCTGTGCGAGGAAATCGTTTTCTACAACAATGGCTTGCACGCCACCGAGTACAATTAGATCCCAACTGTACAGTTGCCCCAATTTTGTCCTTCCATCTGAATTCAACTGGGTGAGATATTTATCACACATGTCACCAATCCTGCCCTCCGTCTTCCATCTAACTGTCAGAATGAAACTGAGCTGCCTATTTAAAGGCCATTGTACTCCATTGTACTCTTTTATCACTTCGTCTTCTCCAAACAAACTGAAACAAAGCTCCTCTGCCTCCTACGATCTTCCAACCTTCAAACCTCTAACAAGTTCTTCTCTGATTACCTCTATTTTTAATGCATGTTTCTGATCTTAATAATGCTGATATTTTTCCTATGTTTATGTTGGTTTCTTCTGTGGTAATGTTTATTTTATTGGTGATGGGGATATTAGGGATGGGTTTTATGCATACGGGCGTATTTTGGTTATTTATGTGTATATGCATGTGTGCTTTTCTAGGTTTTGGGGATGAAGGGTTTATGTTTCTGGGTTCTTACTTTGAAGTCTTACTGTTTTACCATTGCTAATGCATTTAGAGCTTTCTAGAGTTAGCCACTCGGTAGGGATGAGGAATAACTATAGATTTAGAATTCATAACTAACTGAGATCATTAACTAACCTCCTACATCGGGTCGTGTTTTGATAGGAATGTCTGATTCCGAGTCTTCCTCCCTCACTCCCATTGAGATCTTGCCTACTGCCCTGCCTCCACACACAATCATACATAGCTCGGGATCTGAGGGTCCCAGCTACTATGACACCACTCCAACCACTTCCGAGAAGGGTAACCAATCCAATCACAAATGAGTACCCCGACTTGAAACAAACCACAATAGGTTTACCCTCACGAATCCGGACATGGATCGGGCTTCAGCAATCACCAAAATCAAGCTATAGCAATTGAGGGAAAAGTTTGATATTCCATAGGATATCAGTCTAGCCATCCCAAGGGAATGTGACCAAGCGAGCCGAACCGGAAATGATGCGGTGGCACTATGGGCGGCTTTCTTTGATATGGGACTTCGGAAGCCCATTAATTGGCTTGATCACACACGTATAATGCAAGCGCACATATCGTTCAAGTAGTATAAAATGTATCGATCCCACGAGGACTTAATACCTAAGCTATTAATTTATGAAGCCAAATGTTTACAAGTATCTAATAGATTTGTTGTTTGATTGGATGGTGACTTTAAACTAAAACAAGTAAATAAAATAGCGCGAAAGTGAATTAAAGGTAAAATCAATATTATTAAACTATCTAGGGTTGTGAATCCTTCCAGTATCTTTTAAAGATGAAGTGGTTATCTCATGTTTGTGCAATATATCGGTTTATTAACCTGGAACACGAAATTATGTAAAAGCCTTTGTCGATGGTCAGATGCAAATACCGAGTATAACCCAATTAATCATATGTCTATGTTAACCAAGTTACCTGAATTCATTAAGATTAAGTTTCAATTGTGGCTACCCCGCCCGACATGTATATGTCTATCCTGGAAGGAAATCTATTAAGGGGTATCTAATCCTTAAGGGAGATCGTGGGCTATTAAGTCTAAGGCTGAAACCTAAAATTCCTTTGTCAATTTTACTTTAAGTTTACCACATCAATCTTATTAATGGTCAGTTAACAAGAAGCATTAAGCTTAAGACTTAATAAATAAACCTTTAAAATAACCCCTTATAAACCGGTGATATTGGAATTCATCACAACCCCAGATAACGGGTTTAGTTATGACACATATCTAAGGCTAGTAAAAGCTTAAATAAAGTAAATGACATAAAGTAAATACTGGAAATTAAAAACGTAAATAAAACAATAAAGAAAATATTGGGGTTAGAGGATCCACTTTTATTACTTCTAATTTAGATATCTCCATTATTATAATATATAAACTTTGCGTGATATTACCAACCGACCATATAGGCGGTATCCTGATTAAGTCAAATTTATGATTAATTCCAACCGACCATAAAGGCGGTATCCAATTTAGTCAGGTTTTAAATAGTTTATATATTATAATTAAGGGATATTAATCTAAATATTAGTAATAAAAGCTTAACCTTTAACCCCAGCAGAGGGAAGTTACATCATCATGCTAAAAAATAAAATAAAGACTGAAAAGTAAAATAAAGAAATAACTATTGCGTAAATTAAAATAAATTAAATACAAAAAGCTGTAAATAAACAAACAAAAAACAATCTTCTTAGTATTCTTAAGGAATTCCTTAGAATAAAGTATGAATTTAAATTCTGAAATCAGCCTCAATTTATAGAAAAAGTTTGGTCTCACGCGTCGCGATGCGTGGAACATTGCGCGTTGCGACGCGCCGTAGATTGATGACACGAGGCACAGGCTTCGCGAAGATGATGACACGTAGCTGTCGGCAGAATTATTGGCTCGGAGTCGTGACGCGTAGGTACTTGGTGTCGAGACGCGTGCACAGTAAATGTCGGCAGCATGAGATGATGACACGTGTCCGGTGCACGTTAGCAAGACTACTGTGATGTTGACACATGGAAAACGCATGTTAGCATGTGCGCATGATAGCAAGTTTCTCTGATTTTTACATGTGTCTGGTGCACGTTAGCAGCGTATGATAGTAGGCGGCGCATTTTAGCAATGGTACATTTTAGCAAATGGCGTATTTTAGCAAGAAATTTACATTTTTGCTCTTTTGTCCGTTTTTCGATGTTTTAGCCCCGAATTGCTTCCAGAGAGTCCTGTTATTTTATTTATCTACAAAATAACACAAAACACATCAAAATAATCACAAAACTCAAGAAACTGTACAAAATATTAAGTAAAAGGGACGATAAATATTGATATATTTACCGCTTATCACATATCCAAGGCTACTTTGCAAGGATGCTATCCTCTATGTACATAGCTCCGTGCCAACTAAATTTGAAAAAACTGGAGAATTTTGGCCAGCTTATACGTCATCTGGAGTCAAGCCAGGCTGGGAGAGCCGACTCTCTCTGAAATTAAAAGGTTATATCGGATGAACGCCAAACCGAAAGAATACAAGGGTTGGTATTATCTCTATGCCCACGCCGGGATTCCCTATCTCATCACCAATCTCTCGGCCACCAATAAAAATTTCAAGGATAAGTGGTTATTCGTTGTGGGCCCCTGGGTACAACAACAGTTAGTTGACGACAAACTCGTCAAAGTCCCCAATATCTTCTATGACGAAGGTAACGACCCAACCTTTGAATTCCCTTTGTTTTCTGGCTTAACCAATTTCTAAACTTTGAAACATCTGCAGCTTGCTGATGGGATCTCCCCAAGTCCACCACGAGACCTGAACCAAGGTGAATAAGGCACCGAATTTAGAGGCCACTACAAGGACCTCGTTAACTCCTCTACCTTGGTCGACTCATGCCTAATTCTGAACACTACGCCACCTCAGCCGAGGCAAGCTGGTAGGTTCTAAATGACCTACTAATTTTATGTTTGTTGCCTTAGTCTATTGTTCTCCTTGCTTTTTCCTCTTTCATCTTTATGTTCTAAGTGTTTCCTTTTCTTTGCAGGAATGTCTGGCTCCTGAAATCTTTCCCAACGTGCCCAAGAGATGTTGCAGGCCTCCCGGGGTAGGTCCAGCAGCTCTCTGTCCACATTTTCTTAATGCACGCATTTTGACTCTGAAAATTTGTCTGATTTGCTCAATATTTTACCGTCTTCATCCCTTATTGAATCCGTTGAGTCTTGATATTATTTTGACCTAAAAATGCACCGAAAATATATCAATACGCTCATAAAGCTCGATATCACCCATAAAATATTAAGTTATTGTTTGGTATGGCTTTTAGTATAGGTAAAATAATATTTTTAATCCTAAAACCTCTATTCAAAATTTTTGATGGTGTTTGGTTGCATTTTAACTAGAGATTTTGAGAATTAAAAAGTTATTTTGCCTCTACTAATAAAAGCTCAAAATTTTGACTTTTGGGAGTATAACTTTGAAAGCTTTTTTTAAATGTTAAATTGTATATAATACTCTTTATTTTTTTCACAATATTATTTCATTTATTTCATAAAACAACT
Organism: Zanthoxylum bungeanum; assembly: GCA_019454045.1. NCBI lineage: Eukaryota > Viridiplantae > Streptophyta > Magnoliopsida > Sapindales > Rutaceae > Zanthoxylum > Zanthoxylum bungeanum. The sequence continues at coordinate 60,855 of SKCR01046062.1, read as the reverse complement.
TTAATTAACTTGTGGAATAAAATAATTTTATATTTTTTAATAAAAGCTCTAACCCACAACCAAACGCTTAATTTTTTTTTTTTATAAAAAGCTCTACTCCTAAAAGCTCTGCTTGAATAAGTTTTATTTGAAAAGTAATACCAAACAGACTCTAAGATAAGGAGCAAGAAATATGCGTATTTTAACCGCTCATCACACCCCCAAACTTAAAATTTTACTAGTCCTCAAGCAAAAAGAAAAAATAATAAATCAAAAACTAATTAACCTAAGCCACTTTCGTATGGATCATGGTTGCATTTAGCATATGCAACAAGCCTTTAAACCCCTAGGTAGTCCTAATAGATGAGTTATAGTCTCGTGAGGGTTTATAATGACGACACCCACAAACGTCATTCACACATGCAATCATACAAAATTATAAAGACACAAAAAATAATAGTAGTTACACATAACAATGTCCTGAAAGAATGACTATAAATAAAATTAAAGAACCTTCAAAGTACCCAATGTAACTAAAATCCAACTTCTTGAATAAATCATCTAAACCAAACTCATAGTGTGTGGGTATGTGTGAAGGTTCGGTCACAAATCAATTCCTAAGTAAGCCAACTAAGTGATTTCGTCTCAAAAATTAGGATCTGATGGGTCTAACCAACCTAAATATCTCAAAAGTACTATGTATTTGTCAATAAAACTCGATATAGTATGAATTTTTTCTTTATCTTTAGACTAACCTACTCTTTAAGGTAGCATTTCTCCTCATGGTGGTCCTAACACTCGTCCATAGGTAGTTTCACACTTATCAGTTATAGGTGGTTTATCTCTTTTTTTCAATGTATTTTTTAATTATATGTTTTTTTCATCGTTTTTTCAAAACATCTTTCTTTTTTATACTCTTGCCATATCATATATCATAAATAATTACAAATAGAGAAAGAAATCTAAGCGAATGGTCATTCATCTTTAAATAATTTATTCAACTAGTCACTTTGTCAACTACCTAGATTCTTACGGCTAGAAACCTACTTTTAAGTCCTTATGAGTCTAACTTAGATCATCTATTCAAGGCTTCAGATAAAAGTCAATTGGGCACTTGTCATTTCTAGGATTTCATATTAAAGCAAATAACCTCATCATTAGACTTATGTTTTATTACGTAGGAGATAAGACTTAAAAAATTTCGATTTTGTTGATTTTTGATTTTTTTTTTTTATTGTTAAGAATATGTAAAATAGCATAACTAACAATAACACGCACACACACCCAAACTTAAAACTTGCATTTTCCTTAATGTAAGATAAGCGTAAAGAAACAAAAAGTGGGGAATAACACTGTCGTGCATGGAGTTGATCCGGCTATTTCTGGTATGAATTTAGCTGTACGGGCTGTGTGGGTTGTGCTCGTACTTGCATAGATAAACATGCAAACTATTACACATGCATATAGCACAAAAAAATAAAATAAAACTAAATTAAAGATAAAAAAAAAAAAATTTAATGCGTGGGTTGCCTCCCTCCTATAGCTAAATTTAACCTTTTCAGCCAGACGTTCTCTAAATATCTTTCTTCAATGAGGATTCAATGTGGCTTTGGATGTTCTAGATAGGACAGTGACATGTGCATTACTCTTCAACCTCCTTTTCCAACCATGAGATAGCAAATAAAGATCTTTTTCACTTTGTGCTCCCTCCACATTCTTCAGTTTTTTTTGCTTTAGAGGGTCTTGAAAGGAACGATAAATTCTCAGGAGGGTTCATATGATGTTTGACTTTGAATGGTTGTACCATTCTGTCAAGCTTATGGGCGGTATCAATAATGCTAACTTCCTCTTGTGTCATGAGATTTTAAATAGGCTCACACAACTACTTTTGCCTAACTCCTTGTTCCACCACTTCATCGCAGACGTAGTTTCGAATTTTTTTTATTAGTTCTTCATCAAACATGTGTACAATGCATGCTCTAAGATATTGACAGTCACCTCAGTCTCTATATACGGCTATAACTTTGTCCCTATTACATTATCTTTGTGACTCTCTTGATTCTATAGGTCTTCTTCAGTGTTACCTAACAGTGTCCCTTGAGATATATAGCTCTGATTATTGGCTAATTGTCTCAATTTTTCTTCGAGTCTCTTCAAACATGTTGCTTGGTTTTTTACCACTGCTTCCAATCTAACTATATTCTTCGTGTTTTCCTTATTCAGCTCAGTAGCAAGCTTGTTCAGCTCGACCGTCGATATAAGCAATTCCTCCACTAATGGTTTTGATTATTGAAGAAAATTTTGACCTTAATGTGGATAAAAAAAGATAATATAGTTTTGTGGGATATGCGAGACCTTCATTGTTATGCCATGTAAAAGTATGATGGTTTTGCCACCCTAAATTATAGTTGAACGTGCAATAATCACTCGGGTGGTTACCCCCACATATTTCATATCTCATCATTGTCCTCTGAAAGGCTTGAGCATACATCACGTTACTTCTCTGACATCAATTGGTAATTATTATCCAGGATAATATGCCTCATAAAATCAGACCGTGTCTCACCGACATGAAGTATAACATCATCTCTTATAACTCTTAATGTCTCCATCGCCCAATGGTACTCCATTATTTCGACCACTTGAAATAAAAGAAAAACACAAAGAAATATAAAGAGAAAAATGAAGGGTGTTTCGCTAAAAAATATATTGTTGTCCTAAAATTAATAAAGAAAAATAAATTAAGGTCTCGACGATGGCACCAAAAACGTGATTGCTATTTTATAAATCTAGCACGTATCGCTCAAGTAATACAGTGACCATTAGTCGAATATCGAACCCACATGGACTTAATATTTATCTTATTAATACCAAGACTAACCTACTAGACTTAAACTAAACGATTGAGAAGAGAATTTGATTTTATCAGATTTAACTAAAATTAAACAAATAACAAATATTGGAAAACCATATAGATAGAAGAATCTAGGGCTGCAACTTCACCTAAGCACGCACACAATCGGTTCAGGTATTTTTCATTCAATTGGGTTGTAGTTACTAATTATTAACCTAGAACACTAAATTATTCACAAGCCTCTTTTGATGGTCAGGGGAATATATATATATATATATATATATATATATATATATCTCTGTGTGTGTGTGTCTCTCTCTGTGTGTGTAATAATATGTATGTGTGTGTGTGTTTGTAATGTGTGTGTATATATATAAGGTAAAATGATAAAATTATTTTTTTATTTTTTATTTTTTATTTTTTATTTTTTATTTTTTTTTAATTTTACCGACTGACTGTTATTTAGTCGGTAAAATGACTAAATTTTTTATTTTTTATAATTAATATTCTTTTAGCGACCAAATGAATATTCGGTTGCTATCTATTCAGTATATAATTGGTCAGTAATATTTCAATTGATAATAGGTCGGTAATTGATCATAAATTATTTTTATCCTTTTCGATCGGAATTCTGTCGGTAAATACCAAAATATTACCAACCAAAATAGTCGGTCGGTAATTTCGGTAATGGAAATCCATAATTTCTTGTATTGTAATATAGTGATTATTAAAAGCCTTAGTTTAACCTAACATTGACAGACATCACTATGCGTCAGCACAAGAATGGGAAAGAGTATAAATCTCTACAGTGTTAGATTTGAACTGCAAAAAGTTTCAATTATCCCTTTTGAACCTAGATCTTGGGATCTACAGTCGGCTAGGTTAGGTTTTCATAGTGACAATTCTTAATTTATAGGCTTCAAGCCCATTCCCCTCGATGACTTCTCAACTTAATTTTGAGGTAAACCTTTAGTAAGTGGATCCGTTAGATTTTCCTTCAACTTGACATAATCTATTGAAATTGTGCCGCTTGAGAGTAGTTAACTTATGGTATTGTGTCTTTGAAGTATGTGTCGAGACTTATCATTATACATTGTATTTTTGTTTCTCCCAATAGCCGATTGACTATCACAATTTATACTTACAGTTGGCACTGGTTTTGGCCAGTTTGGAATATCATCTAAGAAATTTTGAAGCCACTCCGCTTCTCCTTGTGCTTTGTCTAATGCTATGAACTCAGACTCCATAATAGACTGGGCAATACATGTTTACCTTGAGGATTTCCATGACACGACTGCACCACCAAGTGTGAAAATAAATCCATTCGTGGATTTGAAATCCATTGTTTCAGATATCCAGTTAGCATCGCAATATCTTTCTAGAATAACAGGATATCTCTTAAAATGCAGACCATATTTTGAAGTTTCTCTTAGATACCTCAAAACTCTTACTATGGCTTTCCAGTGGTTATGTCTTGTATTACTTGTATATCTACTAAGCCTATTTACGGCTTGAGCGATATCTGATCGTGTGCAATTTGTGAGATACATCAGACTTCTGATGATTCTCGAATACTCTAATTGCGAGACGTTCGAACCAGTATTATTTGATAGATGAAGAGTTAAGCCCATAGGAGTTCTATCCACGTTTAGATCTCTTTTATTATATTTTTCAAGTATTTTCTCAACATAATGAGTTTGAGATAATATGTATCCTTCTGATGTTCTAGAAAATTTAATTCGTAGAATCACATCAGCCACTCTTAAATCTTTCATGTCAAATTTGATGTTCAAAGTTTTCTTGGTATACTGAATCATCTTATGATTACAACCAATTATCAACATATCATCTACATAGAGATACACAATGACATATCCATTTTGAGTTGATTTAGTGTGTACACACTTATCGTACTCATTGATTTATAATCCACTTAACAACATCTCTTTGTCAAATTTCCCATGCCATTGTTTAGGTGCTTGTTTTAACTCGTAAAAGGATTTTACAAGTTTACACCCCTTGATTTTTTATCCAGAAATATTGAAACCTTCTTGTTGTTCCATGTAAATATCCTTATCTAGTTCACCATTTAAGAATGTTGTTCTTATATCCATTTGATGTATTTAAAGGCCAAATATAATTGTTATGGCTATAAGCATTCTTATTGACGTGATATGGGTCACTGGTGAATATGTATCAAAGTAATCAATATCTTTTTTTTATCTATAACCTTTTATGACAAGTCTTTGTTGGGGTTTTGGCGCGGGCGCAGCGAAAGTTCGCAGTTCGAGTGAAATCGTAATTTTAAAACTTTTAAAATTTTTGAATAAATTATTCAATATCCAATATGAATAATTCATTCATATTTTACCCAAACATATTTATTCGATATCAAATAATGACATAAATAGTTAAGAAACATCGTGAAACTTTTACAAAAATATTTTTCCATAAAATGGCATAAAACGTGTTTTTGACAGAACCGACCACCCAATGCACATGAGGGCTGCCCAGGTCAGCCCCAATAGTGCTAGGGAATTTCATGGGCTACCCAAACAGTGACTAATTCACTGTTTGGGCAGCTGTCACCCGGTTGGCTCAAAAGTCACCCGGTAATGCCGTTTTTCACCGTTTTCGCATATTTCAACTCCGTAAAAATTTCTGAAAATTGTTCCAATGCCCAAAAAACATCCTATACATTTATACAACATACTTTTCATCACCAAAAATATAGAATTTCCAGATCTGATTTTGTAACAAAAATATCATTTTTCATGCTTTAAATCCAATTTTCTCAACATTAATCATATTTATATTAACACCAACCAAAGCCACCACCTATGAAGAACTCAAGAAAGATTCTAGGAGTTACAAGAGTGGTCATAACACTCTAGAATGGAAACAAGTCATCAAATAACAAAATTGAACTAATATTATAATAATATTATCCAATCTAACTTCACACATGCATCTAGCCTCCAAATCCATCCTCCAAATCAAAAAGCCCCAAAATATAAGAAAGAAAGAAACCCTAGAAATATTCTAGATATTCAAGAATAAGAAACAAGCTTTCTAAGTTTAAGATTATTGAAGATTACGTCCAAATCTTGTAATTTCCTTAAACTTTTTTCTTGAATTTCTTCACTTTTTTCCTTGACTCTTCAAGAAATTTTTGGGTGCTTTTATGGAGGTGGATTTCGGTCATGGAGGTTAAATGTTGAAGAAAACAAAATTTTCCAACTTTAAATAATGGTAAAAACCGACTTAGGAGGGGGTGAAGGGCATTTTGGTTATTTGGTCATTTTTAATCTAATTAAATAATAATAAGCCTTAAGTTGACAAATCCAATTTGTAAACTTTAAGCTTAATAAAATCATGCCACATGTAAGCAATAATAATCAAACATATTGCATAACATTTATGTAATATTGAAATAATTTAATTATCTAGATATTTAACATTTAAACATCTAAATAATTAATTAATGCGATTATTATTTTATATGTATTTTTATTTACATTAAATAACAAATACATATATTAATGGCATATGTCAAAATCTCATTTGACAATTAATTAATATGTATCAAATCAAATCTGGTATCAAATACAAATACACATTAATTATTAATTGACTGAAATGCCCCTAATGCATGTATTTTCGTTTAACCGATTAAATGATTCGAACTAACTCATTTAATCCAGAGAAGTATTATGAATAATATGTATTATTCATAATGTGTTTTCCAAGTGCTCAACGAGTACACTTCATATTGTGAGACTCTCTAAGTTTAGGTTTATCCATCATGAAATCCAATTTCGTGTCCATAATTCACCCACTCATGAATTATGACGACCACTGATAATCTCGCTAAATTATGCAAGTCGAGGTCATTGCATACGTATAATCCCTCCACCACAGGCTATCCATATTATACCTGGGATATAGGTAAGAACGTCAAATCCTTGTGATATAATATAGTCGACTTTCAAATTACGATCTCTAAATAACACTCGGTACTCGCTTCCAAAGTTATACCACGGCCATGGATTTACTAGATCGCAAACACGTGTAGGATACATATGCCCTGTACACAGGACTGACGGATTCTATCTTGATACACACTGGATATCATGAACATCAGTCCACACCCAACGAACAGGCGGTGGTATGATCTAAATAGATCGATGACGTGACTGCCATCAAAGTGTGGAGGATAACTCATATATCCACTATAGTATCTCAAGTCAAAGGCCCACTATGCTCACTCAACTCGAGAAGATTCCTATTGACATTGGTATACCATCTATTAGGAAATCTTCAGTGAGTCGTTCAGTGTTTATAAAATAAACACCTACATATCTATACGAGTCTCATGAGACTCATGGCATCAGACCAAGTCACGATATACGACATGTACTGGTCTCAGTGGATTTTACTAATCGACCCGTGTTAGTAAATCTTGACCAGGAATTTTATTTAAGGATATACAACTTATAGTGATGCTTCCCAATGTCAATTACAAACTACGTTGTAACTGCGCACTACGTTGTAAATCCTAGGGTCTTTGTCTAATATACACGTATCACTAAATCATATTTAGTTTCAATCTAATCATAATTAGATATCTAATCGTAATTAGATCGAATATACGTTTAAAAGACAATAGGTGTTACTATTAAATAAGTAATATTATGGAAAAATGCATTGATTGTATTCATGAATCAGACATATATACGATCCGGATTGACACTCTGAGCACCAACCCCAACAATTTCTCTCATTTGCTCTAGTTCCAATCGACGGTATCATATACACATCTCAATGTGTATCACATACTCATGGCCCTCAAGAGCTCACCTAGCACTCAAGAGGTAGGCAACAAGAAGTAGGTCTGCTATAATATATTAAGTTTGTCCAACAAACTCAATCGTTTCCATCAGCCATCATCATTCATATATTGTATAACCTAAGTTATACATCAATATGACTCAGATGCGACATCAATATTGTGCTACAGCTATTAAATTGTCTATGTATTTTGGGATCAAATCCAAAATACTTTACATACAACCGCAAGCACAACACTAATATCAAATTTCTAATCTATAAGGTCACTATGCAACTTCATAAGTCAATACTTCATAAGTTACAACTAATTCTACTAATTTAGTAGAATTAACGGTGACACTCCCACTGTATCTTTTCTGACTTTCTATGACATAGACCATCTAACGTCATAATAAGACTCAAAACTAATCTGACCCTAATGGTTGCGGATTATAATTTCCATGAATAAGAAACATGTTCTAAATATCTCAAAGATAACCAAAAACATGTTTAAGGACACATCATATGGTCTACAGCGTATCAAAATAGCTCGTAACTATTACGATTAAATTGATATCTTTAATCATACATAATATAGTATTCATTATGCTATCATCATATGATGCATCAGATTGACTAGACATTCTAATCAATTTCTCTTTCGAATAAGGAATCATCATTTACGAAAGATAAATACTATATATAAGAGACACACTAATTGTCAAACAGTTATACTAACTGTCACACAGATAGTCTTGATGTGTCCTTGATTAGATCATATTCAATGTACGACTAATGAGAGTTTCTCACAAGTCTCTTAGTTTTATATCATATATAAAACTTTCTATCAAATATAACAGAGACTACTCTCATTGTTTTCACAGAGAAAAGAATACTTAGGTAAATCCTTTACCTCACAAACATTTCATTATTACATTAATAATGATAATGTCGTTAAGATATACAACACTTAGAAATAAATTTGTACGCTCCCACTAACTATATTATCATATATGTATTCTCTATGATTTGATAAAATCAGACAATCTGACTATATCAAAATTAGAAAACATAGATTTTCGGAAACTTATCTGAGTCTACAATAGGATCTATAAGCTAGTATATCAAACTGTAATCTTAGCAGAATACAAACTCTAGGGCCATTCTAGAATGAATTATTCAAACAAAGAAACCACAATGGATCTCTCATTCGAAGAAAACATTCAGGAACGCCACTTTGCATTCTTTAGCCAAAATACATTGTTTAATATCAACATTAACCAACAAATCTTTGATTGTTCAATTAGTGCGACTTGAGAAAAGTTTTCTCATAATCTATAATAGATTGCTGAGTATAACATTTCTCACTGTTATACTATAAAGGTCAAACCTTTAACAAGTTCACTTTGCTTTTGATGCGCAAACAATTTACACATTTTATGAACGATTCATAGCGAAAGCTTAATCAAGTTCAAAACTTGATTGTAGTAAGCTACGAACAATCTTATATCTATAGTTCAATGCTAACTTCTGAAATCGATATCAAATATCACTCCCATTATAAGTTATAGGATAATTTTCTTTGATAAGAAAACAACAGAACCATTAAGTATCAAATACTACGCTAATGATTATGACATCCTATTGGACTTATATGGAAGCTTTCTAAGGGTTTTTTCATCTTATTAATTACGTAGTTCCATTTATAGTTTATCACTCTCATATTTGACTTCAATAAGTCAAGTCTTTTCTTCAATTGTTAACATCTGATGTTATACACCAAGTAATAAGAAAATTTTATTACTCGGGATCGTAGAAAAGATATTATATCAAATAGAATACAATATTCTATAAAATAGAATAAATGATAAACTTTACTTGTACCTCCAAGGCACAAGTACTTTCAATTATATAACTATTATACAAAAGAAAGATTCAAATCTCAAACCTTTTAAGATTTAAATTTTCTACTTATACATATCATATACGTAACTGTATAAACTAATGGAATCTTAATTAAAAAGATGAATTAGTGTAACTGGAGCATAACCCCAAAGGTATTGAAAATTAATTCGGTAACACTCAATATCAAACGAATCAAATCATATAAGATTCGATTTATCCCACTAACCAATTCCATCATGATGGAATCGTAGAAGAATCATATTGAGTAAGAATCAAATTCATTGAATAACCTTAGAACTAATTGTCATAAATTCATATGTTTGATCATATAAAACATCATTGTACAATTCACAGACTCGAGACGAATTTTAAAATATAGTTTTCAACACTTAAAATAGAATATCTTTGAACCATTCAAAATATTCTATCTGCGTTTCATCAGAAATATATTTAAAGTTCTCGAACCATTCAAGACGTTCAATATACGTTCTTTTAGAAACACGTAACTAAGTCATGACAACTTATTAACTAAGTTACAAAGTAAAGAAAACTATCCAAGGCCATTTATAATTCATTAAACTACATACATCCAATGTATTAGTTTAATAAATATATGGTCCAATGACGATCATTGGTTAAATGATATTTACTCACATCTAGAATACAATATTCATTAAATGGATAAGGATATATGGTGTGATCTCGTATCAGACCATCATTTACCATATGGAATAAGCATCAAATGCTTATGTGATAAAGTCTCATAAAGCTTTGTTCTAAGTTATTTAGTTAACCGAATATTTTTTCTTAATGTTTATCTGTCCGTTAATGACACTGCTATAAGTGTTCCTAGAACATGTCAAAATCTTCTAAGTGTGATTTGTGTGTGAATTATCAAGAGAGTTGCGGAGATTACTCACATTGATTGGATGAGATTTCAAGACTTTTTTCTTTCTTTGTTGGATGAAATGGAAGCTCCAAGCCTTCAAATAGAATTCCAAACTCTTAGATTAGTCTCCCTATCACCTTCTTTTGACTCTTTAAAGTGCTAGCTTTGCAAAATTTTGAAGTAAAATTCCATGGGAGAGAGGAGAAGCTCACGCCCAAGTGAGAGAGAAAGAGGAATAGTAACCTTTTGATTTCCAAAATCTAATACAAAAGTCGACTTCAAAGTTGGTATATGTCTCTTTTATTAATTAAAGACAAAGAGTGTTGGAATTCACTTGAGTGTAGAGAAAGCAATCCAAGATTTAATTCTCAACCACTTACCAAATTCCATCAAGTGTCAAACACTTAGATGTAAGTTGGTGGGTCCCACTTGAAATTCCAAATTTAAATCGGACAATCCAACACGTAACTTTGCTCGGACCCGGGTTCGCTTAATTCCGAATTAAGCGAATTTTCCGTTGCGACTTAATTAAATCAAATTTAATTAAATAATAATGCCTAGCAAAATTACTATTTAAAGTCGCTCGCGAATTAATTCTAAATTAATTCGTTCGCTTGAATTAAAATCCAATTTTAATTCCGCATTGAAATCTAATTTCAATTAATATATCTAATATATTATTTTAGCCCAATTAATTAAATTAAATAGTAAAATCTAATTTCACTATTAAATTTACTTTACCGATTAATTCTAAATTAATCGCGTTCTCTCTTCTCAACGAATTTAATCCAGGATAAATTCTCTATGTTAATTAATTAATCCTAGATTAATCATTGCGTAATCAATCCCATATTAATTTTCTCTCTCATAATTAATTCCCAGATTAATTATTTGTTCGAGTCAAATATCATCGGTGAATCTTCGGGAGGCGACCCAAGAGATCCCTGGATATGTTGGCAGTAAATACTGTCATCGGACTATCCGAATACGTGCGTACCCGGTACCACATTTCTACCGATTTACAAGACATGGTTGGCTTCTAGCAAAGCATCGTGCCTACCCAATTCTCCAGAAATATATTCAACATGGAATATACATAATCTTTATCAGACGTAGTATACGTAGTATTGCATATTACGATCCAGTAACGGATGTCACATGTTAGGCCTGTGGCTGGAATTGTGTCTGCCCCGTACGAAGAACATATCAGATCTCTGGTAACTAGTCTCTATAATCGGATAATCATGACCTTGCCATATTATCCCGATAGCTGCAGCATACAAAAGTACCAGTTTCGTATCCTACGTGATCATCATCTACATATGACTGAAGTGATAATTTCATCTTGACATCACACCCAATACACTACGATTCTCAATATACCCAGAAGAGGCGTACACAGAACCTGTTAAAGCCCCGGACGACCAAAACCAAAGTATATTGATTGTCGCAAGTCTCAGGTTAAGACCAAATACACCTACCCTGATTCGGACTTCCATAGACACATAGTCATACTACCAATGGAATTCTGATGGGTCTATCCAGAGTGAAGCTGTTTCCGTACCATCGGTAAACATAATCTCCTATTACACTTGCATGAGTATCCAATACCCAAATATATGAGAACTATGTTGTTATGCTCTCATAACACGTACAAGTGCAATACTAGTCTATTCCGCATTATCGATGTCCAATCTCGATAATACTACGACTAGGGATATTTTAATGATTAAACCTTAATGGATTAATATTGTCTCATATCTTATTAATCTGGAACTAATCATATGGACTTTTATCATTTATATATATCCCGGTAATCCGATTTCAAATGATAAAATAGCAATTTCATTTATCACATAGTTAATTTGTACAACAACACCATGTTCTGTACAAATAGTGATGCTATGGGTCATAATTGTCCAACAATCTCTCACTTGGCCTATAGCCAATCACTCAGGTGTCCTACACTTGAACTATGTACGGGTCGCTTAAACTTCTGCTGAGAAACTACTTTCGTCAGCGGATTTCCAAGGTTATCATCTGATGCGATTTATTCGATCATCACATCGCCACGATGTATGATCCGACGAATCAGATGAAATAATTGAAGTACATATTTAGATTATTGATGAGACCATTAATTCTTTAGCTTGTGCTGTAGCCTAGCTCAGCCGCTAACAGAACTACACCTAATCTAATTAGGATTATTATAGATCAAAAATGCTTTTTTTGCTGCCTCAGCTGCAGTAATATTCCGCTTTTCTTGTTTATTCGGCAACAGTATCTTGCTTGGAAGCTTTCCAACTCATTGTTCCATTATTCAAACTATATAATACCCTTATTGCGACTTACAGTCGTTATTTTCAGTTTGGAAACTTACAACAGTGAACCCAGTCACTTCAAGTTCTCATTCTCCATAATTTAAGAAAGTATCATTAATTCATCTAAGATACTTAAGGATTTTCTTAACATCAACCCAGTGACTATCACCTGGATTGGCCTGATTTTGACTCCATATGCTCAAAGCATATGAGACACCAGGTCGCGTACATATCTTTCAATGTACGAGTTCTCGGAGAGTGCTAACAACATTTAGATCTATCTCAGTAGATCCTTATTCCTAGAATAAAGGTTGTTTCTCCCAAGTTTTCTGCGGAGAATTTTCATGAAACCCAAGCTTTCACCGATTGTATTATGGGAATGTCATTTACAAGAAATGATATGTCATCAATATATATAGGACAATCATTTTTAGTGCGCTCCCACTAACCTTCTTATATACACAAGAATCATTTTCATTTTGAATTAAATCATATACCATTATGATTACATCAAAACGTTGGTTCCAATAACGCAATGATTGCTTCAATCCATAAATGGATCGAATTAACTTGCAAACCTTGTTTGCATGCTTTGGTACGACAAAACCGTTAGGATGTTGTAAACATCCTCCAAAAGGTTTCCTTTTAAAGAAAGCGATTTTGACGTTCTGCTGCCATATCTCATAAATGAAACATGCAGCATTAGCAAGCATTATCCAAATGGATTTAATCATGGCAACGAGTAAAAGGTTTCTTCGTAATCGACATAATGTTGATAACGATACCTTTTTCGCTATAAGCCTAGTTTTGCACGTTTGTATGTTACCATCAATGTTTGTCTTCCTTGAAGACTCATATAGTACCATTAGGTACAATGCCTTCTGGTACAACAACGAGTGTCCAAACTTGGTTGGTATACATGGAATCCATTTCAGACTTCATGACACTTTGCCATGAAAGGAGTTGATACCTTGTATCACTTCCTCATACGTAGCCAGTTCGTATTCCTCAATAAGATTGACATCTTCATGAGGTGAGATCAGAAACCCATACCTCCTAGATTGTTTTCTGACTCTCTCCAACTTACGCGGTTTTTGTGTATTCGAAGATTGTTGTATAGTTTCATATCTTATGAACTGTTTGTGTTCAATTAAGGAATCGCTGCCTAGAACAGTATTACTTTGATTATCATCGATTTTTACTTTCCTCCCACTTACCACTGTATATGGGTATTCCTCTTAGGAAAACCGCATGGAGAGCAACAATTACATTGTTCTCTTGTGAGTTGTATAAGTACTCTACTTTGGTTTCCCTAGGATAACCTACAAATAGGCACTTATCCGATTTGGGTTTTAGTTTGGTATCATCCAAACATATGCCCAGCATTCCCAAATCTTCAGGAATTAAAAAACCCGGTTTCTTTCCTGTTCATATCTAATATGAAGTATGTCCAACAGATTTTCATGAAACCTTATTCAAAATAAGTATTGCACTATTTCATGCGTATCCCTAGAAGGAAAATGGTAGCTCAGATCGACTCATCATTAACCTTACCATGTCCAACAAAGTTCGGTTTCTCTGTTCGGACACACCGTTAATTTGAGGTGTCCCGGGAGGAGTCCATAATGAAAGAATACTATACTCTTTCAAATATTCGAGAAACTTATTGCTTAAGTATTTTCCACCACGGTCTAACCGTGACGGTTTAATACTTTAGCCAGTCTGTCTGTCTATTTCGAGTTGAAACTCTAAAATTTTCTGACTTGTGTTTCATTAAGATACACATAACCATAATGCGATGCCACATCCGTAAAGGTTTCGAAGTATTCATATCCACCTCTAGCCTAGCTAGATATGGGTCCACTTACGTCACTATGAACAAGAGCTAACAGATCGGTGGCACTTGCACTTTTACCAAGTAAAAAGGTGTTTTACGCACTTTGCCTGATAAACTAGATTCGTAGACATCATTTGATTAGAATCAAATATGTCCTACTACTCACTCTTCGAAAGTGTGGATATACGAGTCTTGTTAATGTGTCCCAGAAAATAATGCCACAAATAAGTCTCATCTAATTAAATCAGTTTGAGTTATTTGTTTGTCATGTTATACGTTTGAGATTCATTTATATTCAAAATATAAATATTGTCATTCACATCTAATGTGTTTATCTCAATATCATCTTTATAAAATAAAACACTTAGTGTTCTAGAATATAAAGGTATACCCGCAACGAGTTATACTAGATATAGAGATAATGTTTCTAGTCAAACTAGGTACATTATAACAGTTTCCTAATTTAAGTACATGCCCAAATGGTAGTTCCTAAACTTAGGTTTCTACGGTTAAAATAGCGACTCTCGTCCCGTTTCCGACTCGCAGAGCGATCTCATTTGAAGTCAGTCTCCTGCTAATTAGCAGATCCTGCCCATCAGTACATATTTATGTACCACATATAGTATCAAAAATCTAATTTTGAAACTAGCAGTGAACATGTTTCTAACAAACATACTTGAAGTCAGAGTCTTGCCCTGCCTTCATTTCCTTTATGTCTGCCTTGTCCATACGGCCCGTTTGCCACAGTTTGGGCAGACATCTTGGGATATGTCCTTTGTCCTCCTAGAAGACTGTGACGATTTTGCCTTTACCATTTTCCACACCCCAGAAGCCTTCGGCCAAGCCTTGGCCTTCTGGGATGTCGAAGTAAGATGCGTCTTGCGCTTCTTGCCCTTTTGCAAACTCTGGCTTTGTCTCCTTGAGCATAGCCATTAACTTTCCAAGAGTTTTCTACTGTAATTAGTACTTCTAAGATCTAAGAGTAGATCTATAAAGATCCTTTAATTTCAATATCATACTATAAGGATCTAATCCTTAATTCTGAGGAAGAAATTAAGGAGTCTCTGCGGCAAACATAACGGATTGAACACTAAAGTTATCATCACCATGAGTCTTCCAAGACTCATGCTCCACTATTTTCTCAACTCCGGGCTCAGGTCCGAGAGGTTTCTCTATCAAATAGAATAACTTCTCAGTTTCCAGGACTATCCTGAGGTTTTATTCCCAATCTGAAAATTAGAGCCGTTTAAAAAACATTTTCACCCAGGATTATGTTCTAAACGCTAATCTTTCAATTATCTTGATTCCAATAGTCCAACTATCTAATCAACGATTTCAGGTACAATTGAATATAATGATTACTATAGTCTAACTATATAATCAACTACAATTTGATTGGTTAAATTCAAATATATTGATTACTATAATCCAATTATATAATCAACTATAAATGAAATAGTTTGAACACAGTCCAACTGTTTAATTTAAAACAACAATTAAATATTAGTCCAACTAATATATATTTAAATAATGACGAAAATGAAATGAGCGCGTATTGGCAAGTATCTAAACGAAATTGCAAATTTAGTACTTGCCTCCCACTATTTTTTGGCGAGCCTCTAACCCTCTGTGAAGTACTCGGGAAACCTAGTTTCCTAGTGGGCTAGGATCCCGTTAAATAACACACAACCTTGACTTTGGCCAACAAGTTGTATGAAACTTAACTAGGTAGATCTCTAAGATCAATTGGATCTCATCCAATTCCTAGATCCAGTAGGTGGACCTCCAAGTCCGAAACATATATACAATATATATGCCAATATATCCAATATATTTTCCTAACATTTTTCCTCTGAATCAACTAAGCCTTGGCTTTGGCACAACAAGCTTAATAATTCCAGTTAAGCAGGACCCATTGACTTTGGAAAGCTTCGTAATCGATGTCGATGGACAAGAAGTGATCTTGACTTTGGCCAACAAATCACAACTTGGACAAGACATACGATATGGAACAAAGCCTTCATGATTCAAACACATCCGCGATGGACAAATGTCTTGACTTTGGCCAACAAACCAGTGCCAATCTTGGATCTTGAGAGAGAATCATTCAATGGAAGGAAAACGCTTAATATTTGTTGAGGGTTTTTCGCGTAATTGGCAACCAATTAATTATCTTTGATTAGGTCTCATCACACACCCTTAAACATGAATTCTAAAAGCATAATAAGACGTGATAAATAAATTAATAATGATATGCAGATGGATATATAATACAATTTGTTCCTAGAACAAATCTCTCTCTTTCCTCTCTCCCGCTAGCACAAATCTTACTTCTACCCAATTACATAACACTTCTAAAGAAACCTCATTTACATTGAGGGGAATAGGTGAGAAGAGAAATACAATGAGAAAAGAGGTAATAGGCTGGACACGCAGGTCCAATTTAATAAATTCTAAATTTATTACAACAATTTCCAAAATTGCCCTCACCCTTCTAATATCCATCCGATATACATTATTCATACATATATCCAAGTATTCACACATAGCATGTTATCAATCAATCTAATCCAATTAATTAATCTTTGATTAATGACCATCCAATGGTCAAACAACGATTTGATTTGCGCGAGTCCAACTCATTTAAGAATAAATACTCAAAGTACGTATTCTTGAATTATATCGAACTATAATTTTAAATCCAATTTAAATTATATTCAATACAAATTCATATTTAATTCCAAATTAAATAATTACACTTTTAAAAGTGCCTTTTAGACTTGGATTCCAAATCCAATTTTTATGGGTCTCAAAGGCCCAATTAGTATCTGATACTATTTAAATAAAGTCCAATGGGATTTCAATTAATTCATTAGGCATGGGCTTTGGCAATTATGGGTCAAACCCAAGATGCCAAGGCTCAATTAGGAATCACCCTATGTTAAAATCAATTTAGGCACATTAGGCCCAATTAAAATTTTAAAGGCCCAATTATCATATTTGGACTTTATGGAAATGGTTTTAGGCCCAATTGGATCCAACCAATTATCCTAAACCAAACTTGGCCCAACCAAGCCTATTAAGCCCAAATACAACAATTAAATTAATTCATTATTCCAAATTACAAATTAATTAAATTCAAGTGTAATTAGTACAATTAATCAATTAATCTAATATTTCCAAAATGATAATTAATTCAATTAATCATACTTTACATTTTAATTTATGTCCAACACAAATTAAAGAAAAACAATTCATTATAACATGCTTCATGCTCACGGTTTTGACAAGAAATAATTATGCAATTTGATTCCAATCCAATTAAATCAACATCCAATATACATTTCATGCCAACAACACATCCAATATGTCAAATTTCAAAAATTCCCATAAGTTTATCTAGGGTATATATTCGGCCAACCTATAGGATTTTGGGATTTTTGATCTAATCAATATTTCACAAATCCAACAATGCATAAATCCAATTCAACATCATATAATCTCAACCAAATCACCAATTTGAAGAAATTATGTTCTAAACACAAAAATCCCAAATAAAGTCCATAGACCCTAGAATTCCAAATCAAGCTTAGGATGGCTCTGATACCATTGTAAGTGTTCCTAGAACATGCCAAGAACTTCTAAGTGTGATTTGTGTGTGAATTATCAAGAGAGTTGCGGAGATTACTCACATTGATTGGATGAGATTTCAAGACTTTTTTCTTTCTTTGTTGGATGAAATGGAAGCTCCAAGCCTTCAAATAGAATTCCAAACTCTTAGATTAGTCTCACTATCACCTTCTTTTGACTCTTTAAAGTGCTAGCTTTGCAAAATTTTGAAGTAAAATTCCATGGGAGAGAGGAGAAGCTCACGCCCAAGTGAGAGAGAAAGAGGAATAGTAACTTTTTGATTTCCAAAATCTAATACAAAAGTTGACTTCAAAGTTGGTATATGTCTCTTTTATTAATTAAAGACAAAGAGTGATGGAATTCACTTGAGTTTAGAGAAAGCAATCCAAGATTTAATTCTCAACCACTTACCAAATTCCATCAAGTGTCAAACACTTTGATGTAAGTTGGTGGGTCCCACTTGAAATTCCAAATTTAAATCGGACAATCCAACACACAAATTTGCTCGGGCCCAGGTTCGTTTAATTCCGAATTAAACGAATTTTCCATTGCGACTTAATTAAATCAAATTTAATTAAATAATAATGCCTAGCAAAATTACTATTTAAAGTCGCTCGCGAATTAATTCTAAATTAATTCGTTCGCTTGAA
Source organism: Zanthoxylum bungeanum (assembly GCA_019454045.1). Classification (NCBI taxonomy): domain Eukaryota; kingdom Viridiplantae; phylum Streptophyta; class Magnoliopsida; order Sapindales; family Rutaceae; genus Zanthoxylum; species Zanthoxylum bungeanum. The sequence goes on along the minus strand of SKCR01046062.1, from coordinate 41,960 downwards.
TTAAAATCCAAAGTTAATTCCGCATTGAAATCTAATTTCAATTAATATATCTAATATATTATTTTAGCCCAATTAATTAAATTAAATAGTAAAATCTAATTTCACTATTAAATTTACTTTACCGATTAATTCTAAATTAATCGCATTCTCTCTTCTCGACGAATTTAATCCCGGATAAATTCTCTATGTTAATTAATTAATCCTAGATTAATCATTGCCGTAATTAATCCCAGATTAATTTTCTCTCTCATAATTAATTCCCAGATTAATTATCTGTTCAAGTCAAATGTCATCGGTGAATCTTCGGGAGGCGACCCAAGAGATCCCTGGATATGTTGGCAGTAAATACGGTCATCGGACTATCCGAATACGTGCGTACCCGGTACCACATTTCTACCGATTTACAAGACGTGGTTGGCTTCTAGCAAAGCACCGTGCCTACCCAATTCTCCAGAAATATATTCAACATGGAATATACATAATCTTTATCAGGCGTAGTAGACGTAGTATTGCGTATTACGATCGAGTATCGGATGTCACATGCTAGGCCTGGGGCTGGAATTGTGTCTGTCCCGTATGAAGCACATATCGGATCTCTGGTAACTAGTCTCTATAATCGGATAATCATGACCTTGTCATATTATCCCGATAGCTGCAGCATATAAGAGTACCAGTTCCGTATCCTACGTGATCATCATCTCCATATGATTGAAGTCCATCTTGACATCACACCCAATACACTACGATTCTCAATATACCAAGAAGAGGCATACACAGAACCTGTTAAATCCCCGGACAACCAAGACCAAAGTATATTGATTGTCGCAAGTATTTGCGATGCAAGTCTTAGGTTAATAACAAATACACCTACCCTGATTCGGACTTCCATAGACACATAGTCATACTACCAATGGAATTCCAAGGTGTCTATCCAGAGCGAAGCTGTTTCCGTACCATCGGTAAACACAACCTCCTATTACATTTGCATGAGTATCCAATACCCAAATATATGAGAACTATGCTGTTATGCTTCCATAACACGCACAAGTGCAATACTAGTCTATTCCGCATTATCGATGTCCAATCTCGATAATACTACGACTAGGGATATTTTAATGATTAAACCTTAATGGATTAATATTGTCTCATATCTTATTAATATGGAACTAATCATATGGACTTTTATCATTTATATATCCCGGTAATCCGATTTCAAATGATAAAAGAGCAATTTCCTTTATCACATAGTTAATTTGTACAACAACACCATGTTCTGTACAAATAGTGATGTCTAGGGTCATAATTGTCCAACAACTGCTAGTCGTATTAAAATATGTAACAACTGTTTATAAAGAACAAGTAACTATCCAATAGTCACAAGTTCTAATATCAAATATCAAAATAATCATTAAACATTATTTTAAATAACTAGACGGGAGATCTATCCAATACCTATAGTTGTCGTATTGTGAGAATCGTAATCTCTACACACAACTATACACATCTCTTTTCTTTAGCTTTATAATTTACCTTCAATTATTCACAACAATTGTAAATAATTGATTAGCAAACTGTGTCAAACACGTGACTTCTAAAAGTCACTAAAGCCAAGAAACGTCATTATAAGATAAATAAAATACCTAATGGAGTTTTCTTAATGCCAGTCAAGAATCTCGAGACATAAACTAATTCATGTCAATTCTTACCGCACAATAAACTATTCTCTTTAGACAATTATATCCTAAAATGGATATCTATTTAGATTACCTATCGTGACTTATTAACTAAGTCACTAACCATCTTGATTTTCAACAAAATCGGAACAACAGTTCCCGATGGTTTTAACTAATCTAACAATATCCAAGTCAACTTACATTCTAGAAGCTATTCTAGAAATACGCAACCAAAAGTGAAGTCATAAAACATATTCAAATAATATGCATATATTGGATTAGAAGTATAATTCTATTAACAATATAGAATAAAGGAAAACAAAAGCAGCAATTTCCATAATATTACACACTGCTTTAGTTATGGAGTTTTAACCTAGCAGTGTCTCCCACTACTTTACGTAATATCGTAATCCCCAACGGAAAATGGGAATTCAATAATTAAATCAAATTCCATAGTGAGAGGTGGATCCCATGAATATATTTCGACTCACAGTTTTCGCACGATCTCGTCTACATATATTCATTAGGTAGACAACTCATTGTCAATCACACTCACTGTGACTCCTAATTTTGGTCCTGACCGTTTCTCATTATGACAGCTTTGGCACGTTCACAAGGAGGCGTATCAAGGCTTCACTTGCCAATGACAAACTCAAGCTACCGATGTAGTCCTAACAACTTTGGCACGTTCAGGATTTCCACTTTCACTTAAATTTATCTAGTATCAAATACACATCCGGCATGGATAAAATTCTATCAACTACACCCTCACTGCTTTGGCACTTTCTCGGATGCAGCCATAGAAAGATACCATAAACTGTATTGACAAGACGAACCAAGAAACATGCATCCACTACATGTCACTTTACTGTCTTATTTAAGTGGGGATATTCCTCAAGAAAGCATTACTCTATATCAAATGCAGAATATAATCTAGATCAATTTCTAAACAGTTCAATTCTACTTTAGAAAACATAACTTAACTTAACCAATAAATTTCTGTTACGTTTCCCGTTAACGTAGAACCGAAAAGTCAAGAAATATCTAAATTACATGCATGTGCAAACTTTAAAATTGGATTATATATCATATATCAAGCATGACAAATGTAATGGATGAAGGATCAGGCCTGCTCTGATACCATTTTTTGTTGGGGTTTTGGCGCGGGCGCAGCGGAAGCTCGCGGTTCGGGTGAAATTGTAATTTTAAAACTTTTAAAATTACCGAATAAATTATTCAATATCAAATATGAATAATTCATCCATATTTTACCCAAACATATTTATTCGATATCAAATAACGACATAAGTAGTTAAGAAACATCGCGAAACTTTTACGAAAATATTTTTCCGTAAAATGGCATAAAACTCGTTTTTAACCGAACCGACCACCCAATGCACATGAGGACTGCCTAGGTCAGCCCCAACAGTGGTAAGGCAGTTCATGGGCTGCCCAAACATTGACTAATTCACTGTTTGGGCAGCCGTCACCCGGTTGCCTCAAAAGTCACCCGGTAACGCCGTTTTTCGCCGTTTTCGCATATTTCAACTCTGAAACAATTTCTGGAAATTATTCCAATGCCCAAAACACATCCAATACATTTATAAAACATACTTTTCATCACCAAAAATACAGAATTTCCATATCTGATTTTGTAACAAAAAATATCATTTTCATGTTTTAAATCTAATTTTCTCAACATTAATCATATTATATTAACACCAACCAAAGCCACCACCTATGAAGAACTCAATAACAATTCAAGGAGTTAAAAGAGTGGCCATAACACTCTAGAATGGCAACAAGTCATCAAATGAAAAAATTGAACTAATATTACAATAATATTATCCAATCTAACTTCACACATGCATCTAGCTTCCAAATCCATCCTCCAATTCAAAAAGCCCTAAAATATAAGAAAGAAAGAAACCCTAGAAATATTCTAGATATTCAAGAACAAGAAACAAACTTTCTAAGTTTAAGATTATTGAAGATTACCTCCAAATCTTGTAATTTCCTTAAACTTGTTTCTTGAATTTCTTCACTTTCTTTCTTGACTCTTCAAGAAATTTTTGGGTGCTTTCATGGAGGTGGATTTCGGCCATGGAGGTTAATTGTTGAAGAAAACAAAATTTACCAACTTTAAATAATGGTCAAAACCGACTTAGGAGGGGGTGAATGACATTTTGGATATTTGGTCATTTTTAATCTAATTAAACAAGCCTTAAGTTAACAAATCCAATTTGTAAACTTTAAGCTTAATAAAATCATGCCACATGTAACCAATAATAATCAAATATATTGCATAACATTTAAGTAATATTGAAATAATTTAATTATCTAGATATTTAACATTTAAACATCTAAATAATTAATTAATGCGATTATTATTATATATGTATTTTTATTTACATTAAATAACAAATACATATATTAATGGCATATGTCAAAATCTCATTTGGCAATTAATTAATATGTATCAAATCAAATCTTGTATCAAATACAAATACACATTAATTATTAATTGACCGAAATGCCCCTAATGTATGTATTTTCGTTTAACCGATTAAACGATTCGAATTAACTCATTTAATCCGGTGAAGTATTATGAATAATCTGTATTATTCATAATGCGTTGCCCAAGTGCTCAACGAGTACACTTCATATTGTGGGACTCTCTAAGTTTAGGTTTATCCGTCACGAAATCCAATTTCGTGTCCATAATTCACCCACTCATGAATTATGACGACCACATATAATCTCGCTAAACTATGCAAGTCGAGGTCATTGCATACGTATAATCCCTCTGTCACAGGCTATCCATATTATACATGGGATATAGATAAGAACGTCAAATCCTTATGGTATAATATAGTCGACTTTCAAATTTACGATCTCTAAATAACACTCGGAACTCGCTTCCGAAGTTATACCATGGCCATGGATTTACTAGATCGCAAACACGTGTAGGATACCTATGCCCTGTACACAGGACTGACGGATTCTATCTTGATACGCACTGGATATCATGAGCATCAGTCCACACCCAACGAACAGGCGGAGGTCTGATCTAAATAGATCGGTGACGTGACTGCTATCAAAGTGTGGAGGATAACTCATATATCCACTGTGGTATCTCAAGTCGAAGGACCACTATGCTCGCTCAACTCGAGAAGATTCCTATTGACGTTGGTGTACCATCTATTAGGAAATCTTCAGTGAGTCGTTCAGTATTTATCAAATAAACACCTACATGTCTATACGAGTCTCCTGAGACCCATGGCATCGGACCAAGTCACGATATATGACATGTATTGGTCTTAGTGGATTTTACTAACCGACCCGTGTTAGTAAATCTTGACCAAGAATTTTATTTAAGGATATACAACTTATAATGACGCTTCCCAATGTCAATTACAAACTACGTTGTAACTGCGCACTATATTGTAAATCATAGGGTCTTTGTCTAATATACATGTATCACTAAATCATATTTAGTTTCAATCTAATCATAATTAGAACGAATATGTATATAAAAGACAGGAGGTGCTACCATTAAATAAGTAATATTATGGAAAAATGCATTAATCGTATTCATGAATCGGACATAAATATGATCTGGATTGGCACTCTAAGCACCAACCCCAATAGTCTTATCTTAGACTTATCTATTGATTCATATGGCTTCATCTTCCGTTTGAAAATCTATTTGTACCACAATGGCTTACAACCTAGAGGAAGATCAACCAATTCTCATGTATGGTTTTGAAGGATAGAATCAATCTCACTATTGATAGCCTCTTTCCATAAAAGTGCCTCCGAAGAAGACATCACTTCTTTATAACTTTGAGACTCATTTTCTAACAGATATGTTAGGAAATCAGGTCCAAATTATTAGGGATATGCCCTATACCCAACTTGTGGATGGGCTATATGTACATGTATTTGTAATATTTTCATTAATTAATAAAATGGTAATCTTTATTATCATGTCTTACATAAATTATATGAATCATCAAACACTATAAAAAAGCCCTTGGAGTAATAAGATGATAGCTTCCACGCCTTATGAGAATCGTTACTCTCAAACGTGCCTAGTCATAGTTTTGTGAATAATCTGGGCGTTCACAAAGCGGAGAGACTAGCATGATGATATGATCCACCCTTAAGTGGGGTAGCCGATCTCATAGGCTACTAGCGGAGATCCATCCGCTTGGTGTATAACATGGATGCATGAGTTGCTCGTGTCCATCGAACTGACCACCGAAAGTTTTCACATGGAGTGTTTATCCCATGTGTCTGTGAGAACTTTCATGTATCGATTGTATGACTAGTCCTTATACTTGTGGTCTTTACAATCTTATGTGTGGATCAAATGACTTTGACATTCTCCTTCCCCGGTTCAAAAGACCCGGTCATAAGGGTATGATTGAGTCATTTGTTAAAACACATGAAGTTTGTAAAGATACAACAGAGAATCGCCACTCTCTCGAATAATATTTTCTTATAAGAGTAGTATTCCAGTTCGCGGGTTGATATGTGTGATCAGTGCTTGAGACTGTGGCCGCAGCGGAAGAATCATGTGAGATTCTTGGGTTAGCACGATTCATGACACTATCAACATCATACATTTGACTATATGGGTGGACACTTTCCATACCCTAGGTCAAACGGTGGGGATACAGTGAGGCGAGAGACCGTATCATATGTAAATCGCATACAAAATGGGTATATATTTTTCCTTCTCATTTGGGGGCCTTGGCATGTTGCTAGATGTCAACCTTGGTCATTGAAATCGAACGACCATCTGATCAGAGGATAATTTATGTTCGATTAAATTATCACGATTCATTTCATGTCCAACTTGAGGGGAACCCAAAAGGTCACACACAACAAAGTCGAAATCAATGGTTAACAGTGCACAGTACAAATTTAACAGCATATATGATTGCTGTAGGAATTGTTCATAAATGGTTCAATGTGTTTAATTATTGAACAGATCATTTATGAGGTTCCAAAGTGGCTTAGGGATCGGTGAATGACGATAGGGGCACTCTGGGAATTGGAAAAATGAATAAGAAAATAAATAAATAAATAAATAATCTGCGTTTTTTTTTATTTTTTTATTTTTTTTTATTTTTTTTTGAATTCCAATTCGGCCCAAACTCTTATTAGGGTTTTATAATCTCATTAAACCACTATATTAAGATCCAATGGCTAAGATTTAATTAGCATTTATCCCACATCAGATTCTTAATTAATTTTGTTGTCTTTGGAGCACCTATATAAACCCAAAGAATTCTTTACAAATTTTTACACCAAAACCTTTCATATCTTGGGTTTATATAAGTGAGCAACTCTAAAGTTTAAGAGTAAGCCACTGATTTTGAGGATCCTTAAGTCTAATTGACTACAGGAATCTCAAGTTAAAAGTTGTGAGGTATTTGCCTTGGCTAGCACCAAGGGAAAAATACCCGTGCACTCAAGGCGTAGTCTTGCCGTTGAGTTTTGGCTTTGGTGTGTGCACCTTTGTAGGCCACACACTTGGGTGGCTCTTTGGAACGTGGAAGAGCTTGCTGAGTTCGAGAAAAGCTTGTAGATTGGAGGGAGGACTGGAGGAGTCTTCGGTTCAAGTAAGTCTTTCTTTATTTTTAATTAGAGTTCTTATGATAGTTAGCATGTTTAAATTTATGTTCTTTGCATGTTTTATAAGTTTTTATGCTTAGAATATATAGTAACATGCTTGTAGAATAATACAAATAAATGGGTCTTGGGTAAAGGGATAGCGGCATCATAATTTTTAATTTTCCGCTGCGTACTCGCGGCTGCTTCCCAACAGTGGTATCAGCGCGCCATTTTTGTTTTGATTAGTTCTTTCTCATTTGAACTCGAAATTGGGTGTGTAAAAGCTCGTTGGAAAGCTAACACCCTGAACTTACTTTTAGGCATAAGTTTTGCATGATTTGGTTAAGATTTGAATTGTGAAATTGCATTTAAAGTTCATGCATCTGTAAAAAAAAAAATGTGAATAGTAAATGTATTTGATTAAAATAAAATGCAATATCATAATTAAATATTAATCAAATTTATTTAATGCCTAAAATAATTCCAACATATTAAAACTCATATTCTTGATGATTCTATGTATGATTAGAATTAGCATGATTATTTTAGAGAGTGTATTGCTGATCCCTTAGCTAAGTCATTTGTGTTGGGAAGCGGCCGCGATAAATTCTTGATGTGCTTTTATCTGATACTTTGAGTAGTTGATCTATGTTTGACTCGTAAGCACTTGATTATGGTTCTTAGCAGTGAAAACCTGAGTAGTTAGCGAAATGACTAGTTGAAGAAATTGTAGGTTAGTGAATGATCGTTCGCCTAAATGTCTATCCTGATTTTCTTGTGTTATGATGTGTGGTATGGTTGAAAATAAAAGAAAAGTCTTTAAGGAAAAGAATTAAACCACATATAACTGATAAGCGTGAAGCTACCCATGGGTGAGTATTAGGACCACCATGAGGAGAAATGCTACCTTAAAGGGTAGGTTGTTGAAAAAAAAAGGAAAGAAAGAAAAAAATGAAAAAGAAAAAAAAAAGAAGTTCAAAATGAAAAGAAAAAAGAAAGAGAAAGAAAGTCATACCACATTGAGCACAGAAAAGCAACTGCATGCATAATTGAGACATCTAGGTTGGTTTGACCTATCGATCCCATTTTTTTGACAAAATCATTGAGTTGGCTTACCTGGGGATGAATCTGTGAAAGGTCCTTGACACACACACACATTGAGTCTGGCTTAGATCATTTATTCAAAGACTTAGATTTGAGTTGCGTTGAATGTTTTGAAGGTTCTCTGGTTTCAATATTGGGCATTCTTTGAGGGCAAATAATATGTGTAACTATTAGGACTATTTCGTCGCATGTATCTAATATGATGATATAGAATGCCATATCATGTAGTCCACCTTGACCTAGTGCAAACAATAGAGAGCAGAAAGCTAAGCCAAGTCTGGGGGCTACCAGTCTACCACCCCGCGAATAAGGGATGTATCGAGAACTTGAGCCATGAGACAAAAGAGAATTGAACAATCACCAGAAAAGAACCAGCAGAAGGAAATTATAAGTAGACCGAGGGGGCGATAGAGACATTTGTAGGCGAATGGCACCAAGGAGCATAAGAAAGGTCTAACCCATCGGAATAGGAAATACATCCATGCATACATGTATACACGTCACATACACACATTTTTTGTTTTGTTTTTGTTCGCAAGTTTTAATATATATATATATATATATATATATATATATATATATATATATATATATAATTCAGTCATGTTTGGATGAAATTACTTTTGTATAACTCAGACCAAGTTGTAACCACTTAAATCCCTGCCTTCTTAAGCTTTTATTGCCTCGGTGATAGAATTTCCTTAATCATTTTTTAATAGAAAATCTTAGATATTCGATCTTTAGTGTTACACTTTAAAATTCAGTCAAGTTTGGATGGAATTACTTGTGTATAACTCAGACTAAGTCTTTGTGATACATTTTTAACTCCCAACCAAGTACGCAACAAACAATCAATAAACTATATTAAATAATCATAATTTTATTACATAATCAACTAGGTGTATGCATGTGATAATTGAACCCCTTAATATTAACTCAAATCTATACCATTAAGTTGACAAATTTTTCCTGTATATGATTTTTACTAAGTTAATATTATATTAAGCATATATTTAACTTATTTTACCAAATTTCATAACTAATGCATGTGTATATCATATGACAATTAATAAAATATTATATGTTTTATGAAATCTGTGAATTAATAGATTAATCTAAGTCTATGTTATTATTCCAAATCTAAAAAAGTTCCAGGTATGACTTGTGTTAGTGTCACGTTCATTCAGCCGTTCAAATGAATCTTTCAAGAGAGTTAACGTTCGTGCGAACCTTTCCAGAGAGCTTGCATTCGAGTAACATTCGTCACAGTGTTCGAACGAAAATGTGGAACACTGAGATTTTTATTATGTGTTCGTCGACCGTTCGAACGCCCTTACGTATTTTTCATGCACATAATATATTTTCCAGAGAATATAAGAATAAGAAATGCATAATTCATAGTTAACAACACATATAAATTAATAAGTTCTTAAGATTGTTGGACTGGATGTGTTATTACCACTTTTTACATGCTTTATTCAATCAAAATCATCATAATAGAAACCATGCAAAATTATAGATCAAACACAAACTCAAGAATTAGAAAAATATGTATATATAAGATGATTTAAACCAAGTTGAGAAAGTCTCTGTCCTTAAAAACTTATTAGCCCCGTTTCGATGCACTATGAATCTTTTGTGACTAACGTTCTCCCAGGATACTTGATTGTTTCTTGTAGAAGAGGAACTCATTTCTTCAAGAACTTGAACTAGGAAGAATGATGGAAACTCCCTCAAACTCTAGAATTCAACTCTCTAAATATGCCTAAATTTTAATAAGATTTTGAATGAATTAAAAAATAAACCAAGTACCCCTTTATATAGACATGGAGGGTTGCCTTTTGTAAAGGTCTTCTTATGTCAATAAATATAATCTTTTAAGAATCATAAACCTATAAGAAATCTTTTAAATCTAAGGGTCATGTTTTTTCTTATTAAGGAACACATCTTTTCCAACAAGCCCTTTAAACCCAAGGATTATGTCATATCGCATGTCCTTTAATTCCCTATAAATATACACCTTTATTTAGAAAATTCCTACAAATAAAACTTTTTTTTGTTTCTTTTTTCTTAATAAATCCGATGGTAATAACTAATGAACAAAATTTCCATCAGAATACCAATAGTTTCTTGTAATGATTTCATGATAGCTAAATGTCATATGTCATATAACTAATATGTGTAATGGGTGTGATAAAGTTTATGTCAAGATAGTCTGTTTTTATAATAGTGGAGGTTTAAGAATGTAAAGTAATTATTTCACGTGAATTAAGCATGAACATTGGTCCATACTGTTATTGTACAATGTAAATCATAATGCTGCATCATCGATCCTTGCAACTTCAATATATGCTTGTGGGTTTCAATGGCTACAGAAGGTATCCATACCCATAATTTTAGAGGAGCCCAACCCAGACACAGAGGCAGCCATATATTATATATATATAAAAACCAAAGTCACTCAGTCCTCTATAAATACAAACCAATTAATTAAGCATCCTCATCTATTCTACCTTTCACATTATTTACAGCTGCTTTCTACTAGTAGCAGTGGCATTACTATTTAAGACTAGTAGTAGTAGCTCTTAATTCATTCATGGCAGGTAAGGAGGAAAACACAATCTTTAATAATAATAATGAAAAATCATGTGATCATTGTAGATCTTTTGGGCAGAAGTGCAGTCATCTGGTGAAGAAGCAACGCGCAAAATTCTACATCCTTCGCCGTTGCATAGCAATGCTTGTCTGCTGGCGTGACCGCGGCGACCCTTGAGCTGCTGCTGCTGATGTTTCTGAATTTTGTGTGATAAATTTTGTAACTGTGTAGCTGATCATTCTTAGGACAACTCAATTATAGTGTTCATCAAATTTAGCTTTCTCAAATAAATTACTGCAGATCTGTCCAGGTTTTTATCATATAATTTTATTTCGATTTTGTATCTTTGTTCTTCTTTTTCCCTTGTTTATAATTTCTGCTTTTAGCCAATTCTGAAGGTGGGTTGGTAATCTTCATCATTCATAATTAATTTGTGGGAAAATATGGAATATTAAGATAGATTCTGACATATTAATTCTGCCAGTTAGAAAAGAAGAGTCGCAAACTTTAAATAGAAATATTATATTTTCCTTTTCCTTCATAGAGAAAGTGAAGAATCAAAACACAAATACCCTTTTTTGCCCTTTGGATCAATAAAATGCTCTTGTTTTTTTAGTAACATGCAACAGCAACTTTAAAGAAAATAAGGCAGAATATTCACTTCTTCTTTCGCAGCTGCTTTTTACTTTTTCTTTTCTTTTTATGTCAATTAAAGAGATGGGATGATTAACTAACTTCATTTGATTAAACAAATTAATGATTGATATTTTTTCTTGGAATCAGTGGTGTTATTAAAAATCCAGCCTATGTTAAGATTCCAATTTCATAGTGTGTTTAAGTTTTGTCCTAAGGGGTGTGGCTTGGTGGTGTAGGGTCCATGATCTCACCTTGAAGTTTTGGGTTCGAATTCAGGGGGTGCACTTCTTGTAAGAGCCTGGGACAGCCGGTGGTTTTACCTGCGCCGCGGCCCAAAATGGGTAGTTTGGTGGCGGGGTTTCCAACGTTTCAAAAAAAAAAAAAATGTGTTTAAGTTTGAGATATATATTTTTTTTAATATCAATCTCAAGTCTAAATAAAGGAGGTTTGTGTTAGGTGTAGGTAACAAACATAAAATTTGTCAATTTTTTTTTTCATATAAATGACTTTAATGACAGGAGAAGCACCAAAATAAAATCTTACATCCTAACTAGTCGGCACCCAAATTTTACCAAATTATATGTTAATTGGACCCTATCGAGAATGTTATATTAAAAAAAAAAAAGGAAGAAGAAGTAAAAATGACTAGCATAGAGTATGGATTACAATAAAACTTATCAAATTTCTATGATATTGATCTTAAATAAAATTGTACTAGCACGATAGGTCAAATGATCCATGGAAAAAGTTTTTGTTTGGTTTAGTTTGAAATTATGGATATATACTTCATTAATTGATTACCATATTGCACACACCTTCAATTTTCAAACTCTATATGATTTCTCAGGAAATCTAAACCACGGCCTGATGCCATGGGAGCATCAAACGAGCAAGCGAAACAACACGGCCATCCTACAATTTTTAGTCTCGTGTCCTCAAATCCCACCATGTCTTGCTTAAATGTTTCTCTATGTGCAACAAAATCCGACGGTCCAGATCAAACGGAGCCGATACCCATTGATCACCCAATTATGCTAAAATATAAATCTCGGATAAAACAACCTTTTATCGACTAATTGGAACAGTGTTATTTCTAGCTTATCAATCATCATTACATTTGAGAACTATAAATGTATTTGACTAATTGTCACAAATCACTGAATGCAGAGTGTGTATGCTAAGTACTTTTGGTAAATGGTTTGGTCTTTTTCATAGTTTTTTTACTCAATATAGAAAAATATAATAAAAATATCAATTCAAAATTTAAGAAGTTAAGTTTTTTTTGAAATTTTCAAAAAATTAATTATAAATAACACTTTAGTTGGGTTTAGGCTTTTCTAAGCTTGAGTCATTTGTCATCCCTATGCCTCAGTTAATTTTCAAAGAAAACTGAACCTAATTTTGACTACTTGAAAGAACATAGTAATGGAGATATTCTTGTTTGACATTGTATCATTATTATAACTTCAAAAGATATATATATATATATATATATATATATATATATATAGAGTCAGGTTGATGTGGACTTTATGAAGATTGTAAGAAAATAAATTTTATCTACTTTTTAACATAATATGCACTTTATGTGTATTATAAGATGTGCACTTGAGAATTTGTATATATATATATATATATATTCATGTCCACATTTTACGATACATATAAAGTCAACAAGAAACTAAAAGATAAATAAAAATTATTTTTATCTATTTTTATTTCCCATAAAATTCACATGAACATGACCTACATTTATAAATCTTACCTTGTTCTTTGTAGATGGGATATATCTCTATTTTCACCGGATAATGAAGCCAATTCTATGGCCAAAAAGAAGTAGCAAGTACCTCAATCAGCAAAAAGGAAGACAGTTATGGTTAAAATTGACAAGTTGAGGATAGGGAAAGACAATACTTTTGTTACCGTGGCCATTAAACGGAACAAGAAACAAAAATATAGGAAGGAAAACGACACTATTACGTACGTTTAATTGGGTAAATATTATTTTAGTTTTTACCGTTCGAGTTAATTACTTATACGGTTGCCTCTTTATTTTATAAAATTATCTTTAAAAAAACTCAGACGGTTATTTTCGTACATGTTGGATCTATTTTTTTAATGGCAAATTATATAAAAATTAAATAAAAAATAAGTAGATTTTAAAAGAAATAAATATAATGGACCTCTTCGATCATTTTTAAAAATATAAAATAATTGGGTAAATGACGCAAACTCTATGACTAAATGAGCATTTATCCTCTCCCAATTACTAATCCAAAAATATATTTTTGTTAGTAAAATTTTCTACTTTCGATAGAGATAAGGGCATAGGATGATATGTGGCATAATCTGATATGGATCATCATCGGTCTAATTTATACTCAAAAAGTAGTTCATTAGTTGAGGGTTGTCTAAGCTTGTAAAATTAACCTCAGATCTATTCTTAGTTATTATCTTCCTAAGGAGAAAAATTTATATGCGGACAAGTTTTATAAGACCGTCCAACCAATATTTCACGTGACAGTCACTGATTAAAAACCGTCTCATATAAGATATTTGCCTCCTTAATACCCCCATTGCATGACGACTGTTCTTTTTACTAGTCTTTATCACGTGAAAAAGTAATATCAGCCTTCTATGTTCATGAGTTTGCTCTAATCATTTAGAAGCTCATATTTAAGAATTAACTCATAAGTCGAGAATTGCCAAATATTACATACTTAGTCGGATATTATGAACTGGTGGCTCTGATTGTGCTAATGTGGCTTCTTAACTCGCTGCTATTTGACCTCGATGAGTTTTTGTCATTGCATGATGATTAGTTATTTATTTCCATATGTATGAAGCTCCGGTCCCAATTGTGCCATGTTTCATTAATTTGTTAACTTTTAATTTTATTAAAAAGCAATTATATGTAATTGTATCATATTCAAATGGCACATTAGCTACTAAAAGAAACTTTTTAATCCAAAGTAAACGAAATTTACTAACGTATACAGAGTTTATTAATAAGGGGTTTGATTGTCTTTTTCCCTATATAAAAAACAGTAAAATTAAAGGGAAAAAATAGTAGTTATGTGAAAAAGAGAGAGGGAGAGGTGGAAATTGGGCCATGCATGCCCATGAAAATTAATGTCAGCCGACAGCGAGAATCCTCAGAGAAGAAAAAGAGAGAAGTTGGGGAATGAAGGGTATACGTACAATTTAACCTGTGCCTGCAGCTGCAGTGTCCCCTCGTGCGCTTCCTTTAATTAATTTTTGCCTATGGATCCCCCATCACCATCACTATCTTTCTTTCTTTTCTTTCTTTCATATTCATTCTCCTGCTTTATTTTCACTCCATTGAACTGCCCACTGGTTTCCTGCTCTCCTGCCATTCCATGATATATTCATTAAAAATCAAACTGGCTTGTGTTTTTTCGCTTGTCCTAGGGGGACGGGCATCGAACAGTGAGGAGATAGTCTTCCCGACAAAGGCTCTCTTCGGAGAGGTTCTCTTGAACGAGGGATCTTTTGTGAAATTACTTAAAGCACATACATAATCAAATCTCTATATCCAAGAGGGGGTGAATTGGGTAACGGACAATATTGCGGAAATAAAAATTTTCCCGATTTTATTCTAATAAACTAGTAGCTTTATCAATTAACCTTATCATTCAATTTCTACAATTACTACACCCAACAAATAATTTTCTCAATGACAAGTTATACTAAATAGTGTGAAAATATAATGTAAAACTTGCGATCAATTAAGGAGATATGATTAGAGAAATTTACACTGAATTTATAGTGGTTTGACCAACAATGTCTACGCCCACTCCCTATGTCGCGCTTAAAGATTTCCACTAAGTTGATTCACAACTTACCCAAGAGTTTTCCAATGACTTACTCTTAAACCCTTACAATGTGTTTTGTTCTTAGGCTTACTTATAACCTTTACACAAACTGCCTTTTGAGTATACCCAGTCACAAAGAGATTACCCAACCTCAAGTATTTAAGATATGAAGATTTATAATACCACTTGGGCACTCACAAAGATAAGAAGATTAAAGTGTGGTATGCTCTAGACCGGTTCCAATAACTGTGCAAACTCCATACTGACCAGTATTAGTGACCGGTATGGAGTAGCCCGGTTCTAATGCTCAAAATAGAATAAGGGCACCGGTATGCCGATTTCAGTGTCAAAATCTTAGGATTCGAAAGATAAAACTATTTTGCATATGACTCCAATGCATCTATATGAATGTGCATATATGTTCTATGAGCTTAAAGATTTAAATTAACAACTCACTTACAAAGAGAGACATAAGCTAAGACCACATAAAAAGTTCTTCAATACATTCATTTGTTTTTCATCACCAATGTGCTTTGAATTCTTGTTGTAATGTACGCTAATACGCGTTGAAGGTTACCTCGTTACATCATCAAAATCCATCTTACGAATATGTCAAACTTAATTTTTTGAGGTAAAAATGGGTCGAACGATGCACATCTCACATTATCAAGTTTAGATAGGAATTACTTAGCCTCATATTAATCAAGAATTGAACCTGTTGATGGTGATTTTTGAGCCTAAGGGTCGCCAGCAGCTCAGCGAGGGCATAAGGGGAAACTTCCATTTTAGTGTACTGAGGCCGAAGACATTGAACCAGGGCATCTGGCCCAGCAAAGTGGTCGGGCTCGATCCACATTCCCTCATCGACCCGAGGAGTGAAAGTGTTTAGAGAAGCATGATGAACAGGGACCTCAGGTCCGACTCAACCAAGTTGCTGTTGGGGTTGGTGCTCCGAGTGCCAATCCGGATCGTGTTTATGTCCGATTCATAAATACGGACAGTTCAATTTTCCATAATATTACCAATTTTACTGGTAGCACCCTTGTCTTTTATACACTTATTCGATCTAATCTCGATTAGATTGAAACTGAATCTGATTTAGTGATACGTGTATATTAGACAAAGACCCTAGGATTTATAATATAGTGCGCAGTTACAACGTAATTTGTAATTAACATTGGGAAGCGCACTATTAGTTGTATATCCTTAAATAAAGTTTATGGTCAAGATTTACTAACACGGGTCGGTTAGTAAAATCCGCTGAGACCAGTACATGTCGTATATCGTGACTTGGTCCGATGGTTTATCCCAATGAACCATGAGTCTCGGGAGACTCGTATAGACATGTAGGTGTTTATTTGATAAGACACTGAACGACTCACTGAAGGTTTCCTAATAGATGGTACACCAACATCAATAGGAACCTTCTCGAGTTGAGCGAGCATAGTGGTCCTTCGACTTGAGATACCACAGTGGGATATATGAGTTATCCTTCACACTTTGATGGCAGTCACGTCAACGATCTATTCATGATCAGACCTCCGCCTGTTCGTTGGGTGTGGACTGATGCTCATGATATCCAGTGCGTATCAAGATAGGATCCGTCAGTCCTGTGTACATGGTATAGGCATCCTCACGTGTTTATGATCTAGTAAATCCATGGCCGTGGTATAATGTCGGAAACCAGTTCCGAGTGTTATTTAGAGATCGTAAATTAAAAGTCGACTGTATTATAGCGAACGATTTGACGTTCTCATCTATATCCCAGGTATAATATTGATGTCCTGTGACGGAGGGATTATACGTATGCAGTGACCTCGGCTTGCATAGTTTAGCGAGATTATCTGTGGTCGTCATAATCCATGAGTGGGTGGATTATGGACACGAAATCGGATTTCGTGACGGATAAACCTAAACTTAGAGAGTCCCACAATATGAAGTGTACTCGTTGAGCACTTGGGCAACTCGATATGAATAATATGGATTATTCATTATACTTCACCGGATTAAGTGAGTTAATTCGGATCGTTTAATCGTTAAACGACAACACATGCATTAAGGGATTTTGTCCGCTAATAATTATTGTATATTTGTATTTGATACATAATACGATTAGATACACATTAATTATTCATCAAATAAGATTTTGACACATGCCAGTAATATATGTATTTGTCATTTATTGTAAATGAAATACATATTTATAATAATAATTATTATGTTAATTAATTGATTTAAATATTTAAATGTTAAATATTTAAATATTTGATTGATAAATATTTTTTCATAATTGTTGTGAAACGTATATGGTAGTAATTGTTACAAGTGGCATGTTATTATTAAGCTAAATGTATAAATTTGATTTGTTGGAACATTAAGCTTATCCATTTGTCTTTTTTATTTTAAAGAAATTAAAATAGACAAATTGACCAAAAAAATCCACTCATTTCCTAACCCATGTTTCGGTCAACTATAATATAAAAGGAGAAGATTTGATTTTTTCTCTTTCTTGTCCATTGCTTCACTGCCGATTATTCTCCATGGAAATGGGTTTCCATTTTGCTTAATGTTTCAAGCACAACAAAGAAGAAAATCAAGAAAAATGCAAAGGAATTAGGAGACTTAAGGTATTTCTTCAAATCCTAAGCTTTGAAAGTTTGTTTCATGTTTTTCTTGGTGATCTTTTGAGATCTTGGGTTTCTTCTTTGTTGCAAAATTTGGGGTTTTTTGTTGTGGTGAATTGAAATGGATGATTTGTGCATGTGTGAAGTAGGATGTGAAGTTAATTGGAAGTAATTATTGTAATTATATTCCAATTTTGTTCAAATCATTGTTGGACAATAAGTTGCCATTCTAGAGTGATATAACCACTCTTGTAACACCTAGAATTGTTCTTGGGTGCTTCATGTGTGGTGGCTTTGATTTGGTGATGGATTAATTAGATTAATCTTGTGTAAAATTGGATTTAAGCATGAAAAGTGGACTGTTTTTCTTTACTGTTCAGACCTGGAAATTGTTCTGTTTTGGTGATGAAAATGTGGTCTTTAGAATGTTATGGATGTGTTTTGGGAGTTGGCACAATTTCCGGAAAGTGTTTCCGACTTGAAATAAGCGAAAACGGCCAAAAACGGCTTTACCGGGTGGATTTTGAGCCAACCGGGTGACGGCTGTGAAAACAGTGATTCTGTCACTGTTCGGGCAGCCCATGAACTGCCCCGGCACTATTGGATCTGACCTGGGAAGTTTCCATAAGTGTCAGGTAGTCGGTTCGGTCAAAAACGCGTTTTAGGCAATTTTGCGGAAAAACGGTTTTCGTAAAAGTTTCGCGAGTTTTCACCATATTTATGTTGATATTTGATATTAAATAAATAGGTTTAGGTGAAATATAAATAAATTATTCATATTAAATATTGATTAATTTATTCGGTATTTTTGAAAAAGTTTTAAAATACGATTTCGCCCGGACCCGCGCTTCCGCTGCGCCCCATCACCCAAAAACCCAACAAAAATGGTATCAGAGCAGGTCTGATGCTTCATCCATTACATTATTCATGCTTGATATTAGATATTTAATCCAATTTTAATGTTCTCACATGCTTAGAATCTAGATATGTTTCTTTACTTTTCAGTTCTACGCTAATGGAAATGTAACGAAATTTAATGGTTTAATTGAGTTATATTTTCTAAAATAGAATTGAAATGTTTAGAAAATGATTTAGATTAAAATTTCTGCATTGGATGTAGAGTGTGGCTTCCGTAGGAAATCCCTGTGTTTTAATATGGCTGTAAAGTAACGTGTATTGGATACATGTTTCTTGGTTCGCCTTGTCAGTACGGATGCAAATGATTTCCTGATGCTATAGCTGTATCGTGCCAAAGCTGTGCAGTTATGGTTGATGGTAGTTCATTTGCGCCGGTAGAACTTATATGATAAGAGACAAATTCAAGTGAAAGTGGAAATCCTGAACGTGCCAAAGCTGTCAGGACTACACCGGTAGTTTGAGTTTGTCATTGACAAGTGTAGCCTTGATATGCCTCCCTGTGAACGTGCCAAAGCTGTCACAGCGAGAAACGGTCAGGACCGAAATCAGGAGTCAATAGTGAGTGATTAACAAAGAGTTGTCTACCTAATGAATATACGTAGGCGAGAACGTGTCAAAGCTGTGAGTCGAAATATATTCATGGGATCCTACTCTCACTATGGAATTCGATTTAATTATTGAATTCTCATTGTCCGTTGGGGATTACGGTATTACGTAAAGTAGTGGGAGACACTGCTGAGTTTAAAAATCCATAACTTAAGCAGTGCGTAATTTTATGGAATTTACTGCTTTCATTTTCTTTTATTCTATATTGTTTATAGATTTATACTTCTAATCCACTGCATTTATATTTCTTGAATATATATATTTTCTGACTTTACTTATGGTTGCGTAGTTCTAGAATAGGTTCTAGAAAGACAGTAGACTTAGATATTGTTAGATTAGTTAAAACCATCGGGAACTGTTGTTCCGATTTTCTTGAAAATCAAGATAGTTTGTGACTTAGTTTCTAAGTCGTGATTAGGTAATCTAAATAGATATCTGGTTTAGGGTATAATAGTCTAGTTAGAATTATTTCTTATGCAGAAAAGAATTGACTTGAATAGTTCATGTCTCGAGATTCTTGACTGGCATAAGAAAATCCCTTTAGTATTTGTTTATCTTTAATGACGTTTCTTGGCTTTAAGTGACTTTTAGAAGTCACGTGTTTGAAACAGTTGGCTAATCAATTATTTGCAATCGTTGTGAATAATTGAACGCAAATTATAAAGCTTAAGAAATGAGATATGTATAGTTGTGTATAGAGAATATCGATTCTCGCAATACGACAACTGTAGGTATTGGATACCGGATCTCCCGTCTAGTTAATTAAAATAATGTTTAATAACTGTTTTGATATTTGATATCAGAACTTATGACTATTGGATGGTTACTTGTTCAGTATAAACAGTTGTTACATATTTTAAGACGACTAGTAGTGTCATTAATGAAAAGATAAACATTAAGAAAAAAAAATTTCGGTAATATAAATAACTTATAACTGTGCTTTATGAGATTTTATCGTAAAAGCATCAGATGCTTGTTCTGTATGGTAAAGGATGGTCTGATATGAGATCACACCACATATCCTTATCCGTTTAATGAATATTGTATTCAGAAAGTGATTAAATCTCATTTAACCGATGATTGTCATTAGACCACAAGATTTATTAAACTAATACATTGGATGTATGTGGTTTAATGAATTAATAATTGTCTTAGATAGTTTTCTTTACTCCATAACTTAGTTAATGAATTGTCATGACTTAGTTACGTGTTTCTAATAGAAAACATGTTGAACGTCTTGAATTGTTCAAGAACTGTCAATATGTTACTAATGAAACTTGGATATAATATTTTGAATAGTTCAAAGATATTTTATCTGTAGTGTTGAAAACTGTATCTTTGGAAATTCATTGCACGTATTTGAATTCTTCGAAGATGTTTGATATGATCAAACGCATGAATTTAAGGTAATTAGTTCTGAAGTTATTTAATGAATGTGATTCTTACTCAGTATTAAACTTCCGTGATTCCATTGTGATGGAATTGGTCAGTGGGAGTAATCGAATCTTATATGATTTGATTCGTTGATATTGAGTGTTACCGAATTATTTTTCAATACTCTTGGGGTTATGCTCCTGTAACGCTAATTCATCTCTTTAATTAAGGTTCCAATTATTTCTACTGTTACATATATGATATGTATAGTAGAAAATTTGAATCTTAAAAAGTTTGAGATTTGAAACTTTCGTTTGTATAATAGTTATATAATTGAATGTACTTGTGCCTCAGAGTTATGAGTGAAAGGTTTATCATTTATTCTATTTAATAGAATATTGTATTCTATTTGATAGAATATCTTTTCTATGATCCCGAGAAATGAAATTGTTTTGTTACTTGGTGGTCGACATTGGATGTTGACGATTGTAGAAAGGACTTGACTTAGTGAAGTCAAATGTGAGAATGATAAACTGTGATGGAACTACATAATTAATAAGATGAAATGACCCTTAGACAATTTCTGTATAAGTTTAATAGGATGTCAGAATCATTTACAAAGTATCTGATACTTAATGGTTCTTATGTTTTCTTATCGAAGAAAATTATCCTATAACTTATAGTGGGAGCGATATTTGATATCGATTTCGGAAATTACCATTGAACCATAGATCTAAGATTGTTCATGGCTTACGACGATCAAGTTTTGAACTTGATTAGGCTTTCGTTATGAATAGTTCATAAAATGTGCAAAATATTTGCGCAGCAAAAGCACAGTGAGCTCGATAAAAGTTTGACATTTATAGTATGACAGTGAGAAAGGTTATGCTCAGTAGTCTATTGTAGAATCTGAGAAAACTTGTCTCTTGTCGCACTGTTTGGACAATTAAGGATAGGTTGGTTAATGTCGATATTAAATTGTATTTTGGCTAAAGAATGCAAAGTGGCGTTCTTGAGTGATTTCTTCGAATGAGATATCCGTTGTGATTTCTTTGTTTGAAGAGTTCATTCTAGAATGGCCCTAGAGTTTGTATTCTGCTAAGATCACAGTTTGATATACTAGCTTATAGAGCCTATTATAGACTCAGATAAGCCTTCCAGAAATTCGTGCTCCATGTTTTTGATATTAGTCAGATTGTCTGGTTTTATCGAAATATAGAGAAGTTGTATCTTCCATAAAGCTTCGATGTGACAGGAGCAACTTGCAGGATTATCCCCTGACACACGCCACTACGTGAACAGGTAGATACAGGCGGGCATCATAAAGGTAGCGTATGGATTCTTCCCAAGAGAGAGTGGTTTAATGAAATTTCAGATGGCAGATATGCTTTCTGCGAAACAGTTGGGGCAGAAAACCTATTTAGCAGCGGTAGGTTCACGTGGCTGACGTCACAAGGACGGTGTAATAATATCATTTTCCTTAGTATATAAAGGGGATGAGAGCACTTTTGTAAGGGTTAGCATTTTGTATTCTTGTAAGCTTGTAAGAGAGATAAAAAACTTATTTTTAGAGAGAACGCGAGAGAGGTCGGTCAAACTTGTAACAATCATTTTGCCTTGGTCGGTCAAACTTGACCACATTATAAAAACTCTATTCCTTTGTGTTCGTGGACGTAGGTCGGATTCATTCCGTCGAGCCACGTTAAATCCTTTATTCTTATCTGTTTACTTTCCATTTTTCTGCTAAGTTTTCTTTTGGTTCCCAATAAACCAAACAAATTCACGATTGGGGGAAGATTGTTCGAGGAGGGAGTTTTCGGATATGACCCTGGAATAAAAATCAGCCGTCAACAGTTGGCATCGTTTGTGGGGAACAGAACAAAAAATAGTAGACGTGTTGAGACAATGGCGGAAGACGAGAACCACAGGTCTCTATAGGCTTCAACAACTGAATGGATGAAGAAGATGAAATAAAACATGAGAAAGAAGAGGGAGTCAACCCAGGCCTTTATGAAGGTCATGATGGAGAAGATGGAAAGTTTAGAAAAGACGAACGAAGAAAGGATGGAAGTTGGTCCGAGTCGAAGGAAGGAAGAGGTAGTCTGAGGAAAGAGGGTTGTGTTGGACAGTTATGGCCCATAGCATCACTATTTGTACAGATCATGGTGTTGTTGTACAAATTAACTATGTGACAAAAGAAATTGCCCTTCTATCATTTGTAATTAGATTACCAAGATGTATAAATGATAGAAGGTCCATATGATTAGTTCTGGATTGAGATGATATGAGACAGTATCAATCCATAAAGGTTTAATCATTAAATATCCCTAGTCGTAGTATTATCGAGATTGGACATCGATAATGCGGAATAGACTAGTATTACACTTGTGTGCGTTGTGGGAGCATAACGACATAGTTCTCATATATTTGGGTATAGGATACTCATGCAAGTGTAATAGGAGGTTGTGTTTTACCGATGGTACGGAAAACAGCTTCGCTCTGGATAGACCCATCGGAATTCCATTGGTAGTATGACTATGTGTCTATGGAAGTCCGAATCAGGGTAGGTGTATTTGGTCTTAACCTGAGACTTGCACCGCTAATACTTGCGACAATCAATATACTTTGGTTTTGATCGTCCAGGGCTTTAACAGGTTCTGTGTACGCCTCTTCTGGGTATATTGAGAATCGTAGTGTATTGGGTGTGATGTCGAGATGGAAGTATCACTCCAGTCATAGTGGAGATGATGATCACGTAGGATACGGAACTGGTTCTCTTATATGCTGCAGCTATCGGGATATTATGACTAGTTCATATTTATCCGATTATAGAGACTAGTTACCAGAGATCTGATATGTGCTTCGTACGGGGCAGACACATTTCCAGCCCCATGCCTTGCACGTGATATCCGATACTGGATCGAAATACACAATACTATGTATACTACGTCTCATATAGATCACATATTCCAGTAAGAATATTTCTGGAGAATTTGGTAGGCATGATGTTTTGCTAGAAGCCAACCATGTCTTGTAAATCGGTAAAAATGTTGTACTAGGTACATATGTGTTCGGATAGTCCGACGACCGAATTTACTGCCAACATATCCGAGGATCTCATGGGTCGCTTCCTGAAGATTCACCGATGACGTATGACTCGCACTTTATTAATCTGGGATTAATTAGATGAGAGAGAAAATTAATCTGGGATTAATTACGGAGATATTTTATCTGGGATAAAATATTAATAAAGAGAGAGAACGATTAATTTGGAATTAATCGATAAAATAATATATTCGATATATTATACGAAATTGGATTTCGAAGCGGAATTGAAATTAGATTTTAATTCGGGAAAATGAGTTAATTTAGAATTAATTCGTTAGCGACGTGGATAGTAATTTTGCTAGGCATAATTATTTAATTACGTCGCAACGGAAAATTCGTTAATTTGGAATTAGCGAACCCGAGCCCGAGAGTGTTTGCAGGCGCACTCGCATTACGAATTTAAGTGCGGCCCACAAGTCACATCAAGCGTCAAATCACTAGTCAATCAATTGATGTGATGTCTAGTCACTTTGAGTGATTTGATAACTTGTCATTTGTGATTGATGGTGGTAGTTGGAAAGCTTTAATGCTTGTACCTTTTGACTTTTGGAAATTCAAAATATGGTATATGTTTTAATTGATTTTTTGGAAATCAAAAAACCTAACACACTATCCTCTCTCTTTCCTTCTCATCTCTCTCTACTTAGGCCATTTTTTCTTCCCTATTTTCACTGCAAATGCAGTGAGTTATAGGAGAAGCATAGGAAGTTTTGCGGCAAAATTTCCGGAGTGCTAGCACGTTTTAAGGGTCTTGCGAAGGTGATAGGGAAACCGAATTGTGAGCTTGGAATCACCATTGTTAAAGCTTAGAGCTTGGACCGAATATGGAGCACAAAATTCCTTAAATGCCGAGAGCTCAAGGAGGGAAAAACATGAAGACTTTTTGATGTTCCTCGCGTCGCAAAAGCCGATCAATGTAAGTATGATTCTGTCATTCTTCATTGAGTATTCACATGTGTTTCATTGCTTGATTTGATCATTGGGACTTAATAGAAACCCAACAGGATGATGAGGGTGATGAGGGCGGAAGGAGGAACGTTCAAAGAGTGAGGTCAGCTATCGTAGCTAGAGTTTTATCGGCGGGAGAGTTGTGGGAAGAGGAGGAAGGCAGACAGACACTTGAGTCTTCCAGCAACAGTCCATGCTTCGCAGAGAGCGACCCGGGACAGTCTCCGAGGGAAGGACATGAAGTCCCAAATACGGAGGACATCAAGCCATGAAGGGAAGACGTCGGGAAACCCGAGGTCTGGAGCGTGACAACTCCAAAGACTAGATGAAGAGTTGGTTTCGGAAGGAGATGAAAAAATGGGGAGAAATTATAAAAAACGGACTGAATGGGATTTCTGATAAGATTCACAATGCCATCCAAGGATGTTTATAAGGGCACCATGGACCCCAAGTCTCACGTTGAGAAGTTTGTTTTGATGATGGAAATTCAGGGAATGGTCAGAGAGGCCATCTGTAAGGTGTTCCCTTTGACCCTGGGTGGGTCGACCAGTTTGTGGTTCGGGAATTTGACCCTGGGGAGTGTCAGCAGCTTTGAGCAATTTATGAGATCATTTTTGAGGCATTTCAAAGGGGCGTGTGTACCGAGGCAGACGATGGGGTCGTTGAGGTTGATGAAGCAAGAGGACAACGAGTCTTTGAAAGCTTTGTCGACAGGTATCACGACTTGGTTCTAGAGGTCGGGGCGTACGAGTCCCCGGAGGCCTTGGGAAATTTTAAAGGGGCTCTCAAGGTCGGGAGGTTGGGGTCCCACCTGAGGATCCAAGAGATACCAGACTATGCCGCGACTTTAGAGTAGGCAAGAAAGTTTGTGCTGATGGAGGAAGAGGAAAAAGTTGCCGAGGAGGAGGCACCGAGAGGACCAAGGTACTCAGGCCGGGAAATCGATAAGATGTGGTTAGAGACATTAGGAGATTGGTTCCGAGGTAAAAGGAGTTCAAGCCAATACCTCAGAAAAATCAACTACATAAAAAAAAGGTTGTTTGCCCAGGTCAACCTCGTTGCCGGAGGAACAATGTACAACCCATAAACAGATCTCTAGCCCATATAATTTGGGAAATCCAGGGTAAAGGTTTTCTGCCTAAGCCCGACCTAGGAAAATTTCTGATCGAGAAGGAAAACCACAGGGCCTATTGTTTGCACCATAATTTAAAGAGACATGCCACGAACAGATATAGAGACCTGTGGGAGCATATGGAAAATTTGATAAAAAAATTACTATCTGAGCGAATACATAGACCAAGTGGCTGCGGAGGCCGACCAATGCTGATAGCGAATGTCATCGGGTTGGGTATTTGGAACGCTGAGGTGTAGATAATATATTTTGAAAAAAGCCTCTCTTAAAATGACCCCCAAAGAGTTATAAGATGGACAATAGATCCCAAGAGAATGAGTAAGACTCTTCCTTTCCCAGATGAAAGTTTTTTACACGTCTTTTTATTATTATTATTATGTGTGTGTAACATTGGCTCGGGGTTGCATTCGTTCCACCGAGGGCACTTAAAACTTTGGCTCGGGGCTGCATTCGTTCCGCCAATGATATAAATCATTGTCTCGGGGCTGCACTCGTTCCGCCGAGGCCACATAAAACTTTGGCTCGGGGTTGCATTCGTTCCACCGGGGCCATTTAAGACATTGGCTTGGGGCTGCATTCGTTCAGCCGAGGCCATTTAAATCATTGGCTCGGGGTTGCATTCGTTCCGTCGAGGCCATTTAAAACATTGGCTCAGGGCTGCATTCATTCCACCGAGGCTATTTAAATCACTGTCTTGGTGTTGCATTCGTTCCGCCGAGGCCATTTAAATTTTTGGCTCGGGGCTGCATTCGTTCTATCGATGCCATTTAAAATATTGGCTCGGGGCTGCATTCGTTCTGCCAAGGCCATTTAAATCATTGACTCGAGGATGCATTCGTTCCGCCGATGCCACTTAAAGCTTTGGCTCAGGGCTACATTCGTTTCACCAAGGCCATTTAAAACATTGGCTTGGGGATGCATTCGTTCCACCGAGGCCATTTAAATCATTGGCTCAGGAATGCATTCGTTCCATCGAGGCCACTTAAAACATTGGCTCGAGGCTGTATTCGTTTCGCCGAGGCCATTTAAATCATTGCTTGGGGCTGCATTCGTTCCGCCGAGGTCCTGTTACCATTCGATGGCACAAGTTTTCCCTCGTGGCTTGTTTTCCAATTTTTGTAGATCCTCGCAGATCATATCTCCTTGGGATAACAACGTATCAAGAGCATGCATCAGCCTAAGGAAGCCAAATCAGTCTATGGCTTTGTGCGTCACCATCTTTTTATAATTCCCGACACTAACTCGCTCACTCGTTGTAACCGAGAACTAGATGACATATGTTGTTGGTGATTTTTGAGCCGAAGGGTCGCCAGCAGCTCAGCGAGGGCGTAAGGGGAAACTTAAATTTTAGTCTACGGAGGCCGAGGACATTGAACCAGGGCATCTGGCCCAGCAGAATGGTCGGGCTCGATCCTCATTCTCTCACCGACCCGATGAGTGAAAGTATTTAGAGAAGCAGGACGAGCAGAGACCTCAGGTCCGACTCGACCAAGTAGCTCAGTATGACAAGACGATCATCATTTCGGCCTTCCGACCTGGTAGGACAGGTCGGGGTAGTATTGATCAGATTGGGTATAATAGTGTAAGCACGACACGTGAAGTTGTATCTTCCGTAAAGCTTCGATGTGACAGGAGCAACTTGCATGGTTTTCCCCTGACACACGCCACCGCGTGAACATGTAGATACATGCTGGCATCATAAAGGTAGCGTGTGGAGTATTCCCAAGAGATAGTGGTTTATTGAAATGTCAGATGACATGTCTGCTTTCGGCGAAATAGTTGGGGCAGAGAGCCTATTTAGCAGCGGTAGGTTCGCGTGGCTGACGTCACGATGACGGTGGAATAATATCAATTTTTTTTAGTATATAAAGGGGATGATAGCACTTTTGTAAGAGTTAGTATTTTGTATTCTTGTAAGCTTGTAAGAGAGATAAAAAACCTATTTTTAGAGAGAACGCGAGAGTGGTCGATCACACTTGTAACAATCATTTTGCCTTGGTCGTTCAAACCCGACCATGTTATAAAAAATCTATTTCTTTGTGTCTGTGGACGTAGGTCGGATCCATTTCGCCGAACCACGTTAAATTCTTGTTCTTATTTGTGTACTTTCTATTTTTATGCTAAGTTTGCTTTTAGTTCCCAACAAACCAAACAAATTCACGATTGGAGGAAGATTATTCGAGAAACGAGTTTCTAGATTTACCCCTAAAATAAAAATCAGCCGTGAACAGAACCAAATAGGATAATATAATTTCTTAGCCTCATTTGAACCAAATAATTATGCCGGTACTCTCTCATATACAGTAGTCACAGCTTTCAAATAGTAAACGATTTTATACAACAAGCATTGCATTATAAAAGGGGTGTGGGACCAAAGATGAAGGGGTAACACGTGCAATCCTGACAAAGGTTGAAAAATAGATGCTACCATGTGAACAAATTAATGTTTATGTGTAGTAGCCTTTAAAGACTTTTCCACATGGAGATGCACGTGTGGGTAAGAATATGGCTCAAGTGAACGTGTGTATTTTTATTTTTTGTGACGGTCCCTCTCCTCTCTTACACAAATTTCATTTTCTTTTTAGGTTATCTTCTCCAACAACTTGTCAGTTTGGTGCATAATTTGTTTGATTTTATAGATTCTTTTGTTAAATTGCCACTATTGGGGTCTGGTGTGAGCATGTGCAATTGTTATTTTTCAATGCTGATGCAAAAAGAGCCGTATATCATCAATTATAACACAAGATAAGGTTTACTAATTTAATTTATTTTTAAATTACCTATATCACGATTTCTTAATTAAATTAAGATGTCTTTTTGGATTTATATTTATCCTTAATAAGTCAATTCATTATTTGTTAAGGAATATTTCATATTTAAGTCATTATATATAAAAATGTATTTTTATTTAAGAAATAATATTTGTCTAATATTTTAATTAAGATACTCTTTAGTATAGATATTATTTTTTTATCAAAAATTATATTTCTATTTTAAGAAAAATCTACTTTGCAACAATAGTACCACGTCACCAATAGAACAACTCAATAATATATTGACACATGTGCTAAATAACAAAAAATAACTAAATAAATAGTAATATTTTTTAACACAACTCTTGTACAGTTTTTGGTTGGTGATACTACGTCATCCATATAAACAAGGAATATTACTCATATTTTAGGGTGAATATTATAAAAATAGATTAACTTTTGAAAAGAGTTAGAATTTAGTTTAAGCTTAGGCAAAGCCTATAAATAGATAATTGGGAAAAGCACAAAATAATACCTTGTGGTTTTGGCCAATTTCAAAATAAGGATTGTGGTTTTTTTCATGACAAAAGACTACCATGTGAATTCGTTCGTTAGCAACAACCAGTAAAATTATAACACCATTAGTGACTGCTGACGTGGCAAGATTTATAGAAACAATTTTCTAGTTGAAGAAAGTTAGAAAAACTTACAAATTCTTAGAGATTTTGCTCAAGTTTTCCTTCTCCTTCACTTTTTCTCTCAAACTTTTCTTTGCAATTTTATTTGGTAACTTAAGTTTATAAAAGAAAAAAGAAACAAAAAACAATTTATACTTCATTGCTTTGGTCGAAACTAGGGAAACAAATGTCAGGGTGCTCGAAGTGTCAATCCGGATCATATTTCTGTCCGATTCATGTACAAATAATTCATTTTTCCATAATATTACTTACTTAATGGTAGCACTTCTTGCTTTTATATACATATTCGATCTAATTACGATTAGATTAAAACTATATGATTTAGTGATATATATATATATTAGACAAAGACCCGATAATATATTTTGGAGTGCGTAGTTACAAATTAGTTTGTAATTGACATTGGGAAGTGTCACTACTAGAAGAATATTATCAAATAAAGTTCCTGGTCAAGATTTACTGACACAGATAGGTTAGTAAAATCCACTGAGACCAGTACATGTCGTATATCGAGACTTGGTCCGATGGTTTATCCCAATGAACTATGAGTCTTGGGAGACTCGTATAGACATGTAGGTGTTTATTTGATAAACACTGAACGACTTATCGAAGATTTCCTAATAAATGGTACACCAACGTCAATAGGAATCTTCTCGAGTCGAGTAGTATAATGGTCCTTCGACTTGAGATACCACTGTGGATATATGAGATATCCTCCACACTTTGATGACAGTCACGTCACCGATCTATTTAGATCAGACCTCCGCTTGTTCGTTGGGTGTGGACTGATGCTCATGATATCCTGTGAGTATCATATAGAATCCGTCAGTCCTGTGTACATGGCATAGGTATCATGTACGTATTTGCGATCTAGTAAATCCATGATTATGGTATACTTCGGAAGCAAGTTCCGAGTGTTATTTAGAGATTGTAAATTTGAAAGTCGACTATATTATACCTTAGGAATTTGACGTTCTTACCTATATCCCCGTATAATATTGATAGCCTATGACAGAGGGATTATACGTATGCAATGACCTCGACTTGCATAGTTTAACGAGATTATCCGTGGTCGTCATAATTCATGAGTGGGTGAATTATATACATGAAATTGGATTCCATGACGGATAAACATAAACCTAGAGAGTCCCACAATATGAAGTGTACTCGTTGAGTACATGGACAACACGTTATGAATAATATATCTTATTCATAATACTTTACCGAATTAAATGAGTTAATTCGAGTCTTTTAAACAATTAAACGAAAATACATATATTAGGGGCATTTCGATCATTTGATAATTAATGTGTATTTTTATTTGATACAAAATTTAATTTGATACATATTAATTATTTATCAAATGAGATTTTGACACATGCCATTAATATATGTATTTGTTATTTAATGTAAATAAAAATACATATTTAATAATGATGAGTGGTAAATGTATCACTATTTCCCACTCATTTGACCTAATATTTTGTATAGTTTCTTGAGTTGTAACATCCTGCCTAAACTAGGATGCTACCGGCAAGAGACAGGCAAATCCTGACTCCATAAGCCTTTGACTCTGCCGAAATTTCGGCATGACCTCTGCTAAAATCGAGCAACCTGGATAAAGTCCAGCTCCTCTAAACAACCTATTGGGCCCGACACTAATAATATACACCAAATCAATAAACTCAAAACATAATAATTGGGCTCCGTGCCCGAAAATACGTATAAACAAAAACTTTTACAAACTTTAAACTTATACGACTAAATTGATAAACAACTCAATTACTTTACAAATAAACTAATAAACAACTTTGCTCTTATCCACCCAAGACCTGGTGACTGGCTGACTGCAACACTGCTGTCCGGCTCCTCAAGCTTTGGTGTTTGTGGTCGACCGATCAGGTCACCAACCTGCAAAACTCAAACACTGTTGTGGTGTGAGTCATAAGACTCAGTAAGTAACTATGCTCATTCCTTAAGCGTCTTACACATGCAAAGTCTGAAATCCATTTTATATTAGTTTGAACTGTCTGATCTAACTACTTGAATTCTATTCATTCTACAAACATGTCACTATCTATCATATCAGATTTCTGATTCTCTTTATCTGACCACACATGTTAATTTCTGTTGCTATTTATATTAACAAACATATACACTAAGTTACTATATCACTATCATATCAGATTTTGTCCTGCTTCCGCTGCGCTACTCTGATTTCTATTTACTTCCTATCAACTCTTTACTAATCTAGTTCATGTATTAATTATAATTTTCTTTCTTCCATAATCTTGAAATATCATCAAATCGATTATTATTAAACATCATTTTTATCTCAAACATTCAATACATTATCAACCACACATATGTGTACATATTATCATGTTATCGTGCATTAACGCTTACGAAATACTCATTCCATGTATACTCATACAATATATACAAACATCAATCATAGGTATGTAGACACACTCATGCCATCATGCTTTAATGCTCATTATATGCATTTCAAACAATAATCAAAATGTATAAATTATATACATAACTTGTAAACTACTCTCTATTTTAACATGTCATGTTATTTAGAAAAAAAATTCTTCTTGAAAAATCTTTTTTTTTTCCTAAAAAACTGTTTTCTAAAACTCTGTCTGAAAATCTCTGTATAAAACTTGTCTTTCTAAAAACATGCTTTAAATCTCTGTTTTCTGGAAACTGTGTTTGAGATCTGTTTTCTGAAAACTATTTACTAAAATCTGACTTTTGAAAACTATATACCGATGATTTGAAAACTGTGTACTAAAAATCTGAAAACTGAAAACTGCTCTACGTCCATGACCATAACTCAACTGGACGTCTCTCTGCACCCAGGACCATAACTCAACTGGGTGTACTCGATACCCAGGACCATAACTCAATTGGGGATCTTTAGAACTGGTGGTACCCTACGTCCAGGACAAACACTCAACTGGCAACGTAGAGCTCTACACCCAGGACCATAACTCAACTGGCAGTGTAGCCACCAAGTTCTGAAATCAGGATTTCGGGACTCTGTAGTCCCTAGTCCGCTCGAGGATCTGAGAGCGTCCCCTCAGTCCTCCACATGTGCACATGCTACTATATCCGTCAATTCCAAAGTATCCGTCAATTCCGAACTGTATCTCAAGTTACATACTGGGGTGAGGTTTTACCTCATGCCCCGAAAACATAAAATCACGTTTGTATTTCAAAATTGTAAAACATTTTCTGAAACACGATACTTTCAAAAGCATTAGAAACTTTTCTTTAAAACTCATTGAATTTCAAATCATTCTTAATTTCAACTCAAATGATGAAATCATAATGTACATATATGCATATGCATTTCTTATGCTTCCTTTCACCCTAGCCATGCTTTCTCATGTGCCTATATATATACATATTATCATATATGTACGTGCATATGTCCATGCATACCTATAAATTAATAACATGCGAATCATATTCTTCTTATACTTTCATCTTTAATTCCCTTATACGCTAAATGTTTATACCATCTTCAATATACTTTTCATGTATCATACACGTTCATTTACCTTATGAACTGTCACAACTTAAAGTACATACAATCTGACTATATATTCTTACACGCAGTTTCACCCAGGTTTTTCCAACAGCCATATGTCATATATTAATATTTATATAACCTAAAAAGTAATTTTACAATGAAAATAGGCATATTTTCTGTCCTAAATGGTATGACCATGAAACCAAAATAATATTATCATTGTGACATCCTCACCAAACATTTCTATATCTTTCTAAAAATAAACAAAGATTTCTCTGATATTAAACAATCCTCAAAGCTTAACAGCCAATGGAACACTAAATAAATTGACCACACATCAGAAATAAACAAATAAGAAGGGTAATAAACAGAAATTTACACAGTACTTCACGGGAAATGAAAAAGAGACGCTTCAAATAAAAATTCTGCTCATAAGATCTCTGTAACAGAAAAGTACAAAAACAAGGTGAACTTACAGCAATGATCAAACCACTCCCTTTATAGAGTTTTCAATTACGTCCCGCAGAAGCTATCCTAAGTAATATCTCCCTAGGAAATTGTATAATCCATAACCATTTCACCCACCTTCCTAAAATCATCAATCATCATTCACTTCAATTTCCTCACAAATCCCCAAATTTTCTAGGGTTACTGTCGTTTTCCCCAATTCTATTTTTCTCTTTGTTCTTAAAAATTTCTTCCATAATTATATTAAATATCAATCCTAGATTACTTTTTAACATATTCCAACTCATCATCTTGCCCAAATTCGAAATTTAACCTAAAGCCCATGTAACAAATTCAATCAAATTCAAGGTAATTAAAGACATAGTGTACTTACAAATTGACTCCATGAACGAAATCAAACTCCCAGATTCGAACTCCCTCATCTTCTTCTTCTTCTCTGCTTTGCCTCTCGGTTTCTCTCTCCCAATTTCTCTCACTCGGCTCAGCCCTTCTCTATCCCTCCACTGCTTCTGCTCACTGCCACTTTACTGGACCAAATTTCAGGGGACAAGCTTTAGGAACTGCTCTCACCCCTCTCTCTTTCTCGGTCTCCCCTGTTCTCTCTCTCTCGGTCATTCTCTGTTTCCCCTCTTTCTTCCTCTCTGGACTTTTCTTTCTCTCGATTTTTCCCTCCTTTTCTCCTCTATTCTGCGTGCGTGTATATTGGCTGTGTTTGTGTGTAATAATAGAATACACGTGTGTGTGTGTAAGTAAGACATGTGTACTTTAAAAAAAATATCTAGATTATATATATATACACTAATTTGTTAAATTCCAAATCAACCCTTCTAGTTAATTCTAAATTATTCTATATCTTTTCTCTTATAATAATTCCCATTACTTCATAAAATAATCCTCGCGTTTGGACGCGACTATTTTGATGAGTTTTTTGTTATTTTGTAGATAAATAAAGTTTCAGGACTCTCTGGAGGTGATTCGGGGCCAAAACAGTGAAAAACGGACAAAAAAGGGCAAAACTGTCATTTAGCGAGTCGCGACACGCACCCTGAGTCGCGACCGTTAACGTGCGCCGGAGTCTGCTAATGTGCGCCAGAACACGTGGACCAATCAGAGAAGTTTTTCTAAAATGCGCCGTCTATTAACGTGCACCGAATCTGCTAACGTGCGCCTGCCACGTGTCAATATCAAAGCAGATCCGCTAATGTGCACCGTGCCACATGTCATCATCACATGCTGCCGAAAATCGCCATCACCACGTGTCAGCCATGTGTCATCAACATCAGTCACATGCCGAGTCAGCTTGCCACGTCTCAGCCACGTCATCATCAGCCAATCATCTTATGCCACGTGTCACCATCACATGTTGCCGAAAATCGACATCGCCACGTCATCACCACGTCAGCACAATTATTGAATTAATCACTCAGCCGTGCCACGTGTCAGCCGATCCGCAATTCACGCTGTAATTCACGGAGCGTCGCGACGCGCGACACTTATTGAAGTCTATAAATTCATGCCGAAATTTCAGAACTAATCATATACATCAAAATACAATTCACAACACAAAATCCCAATTTTTTTCAAATTGCTGAATGTGCCCAACATTTCCAAATTTGTGTAATTTGGTCCAAATTTGTTCAAAATAACTGAATGATTTCCAATCAACACCAAATTAATTATACATCTAATATTCATCATTATTCAACACATATATGAAAAGCCCCAATTTTGGTGGATGTATAAACCATAATTTCTCAAATTAATCCAATTAACAAAATTAGCCGAAATTAAGCAAATTCAATACTTTAATTCAATCTCTGCAAAACCAAACAAGTCTCACCACTCTGAAATAACTGAAGAACAATTCTAAGTCATCAAGTAGTGGCCTAACAACTCTAAAATGGCAACATGATCATCAAATGACTAAAAGAAAGCTTAATAAATATTTATAAGCTTACTTTACTTAACATACATGCGAACACCTTTCATTCAAGCTTCCAACCATTTAATTACAAACTAAAAGAGTAGAGAAAAACTTCCAAGCAACACAAGTTGAAGCCAAGATTCATAGAAAAAATTTCTGGTTGAAGAAAGTTAGAAAAACTTACAAATTCTTGGAGATTTTGCTCAAGTTTTCCTTTTCCTTCACTTTTTCTCTCAAAACTTTTCTTTCTAATTTTATTTGGTAACATAAGCTTATAAAAGAAAAGGAAACAAAAAACAATTTATACTCCATTGCTTTGGCCGAAACTAGGGAAACAAATATCTAATTTTTTCTTTTTCATTATAATTAATTAAAATGGCTTTAGATTACTTGTTCCATTTGTTCACTACAGCCTTTAATGAACTTAAAAAGTGTAACCAATGATAAAATGTCATTTCCTAACTTAAATCATTACTTAAGATATTTATATTTTAATTATAGTAATTATATTAATCATTTAACAATTAAATAATTAATTAATTAGTTAAATATAAATATATTAAATATATGTATTATATTATTTTAAATAATCCAAATACATATATTAATGATATATGTCAAATATCACAATTGACATTTAATTAATATGTATTTAATAAAATCAAATATTAAATACAAATACATATTAATTAGGAAATGATCATAAAATCCTATTGCATGTATCTTTCGTTTAACCGTTAAAAGATTTATAAATAATCAGTATTATTCATAAAAGTTGCCTAGTGCTCTACGAGTATATTTCATTAGTGAGACTCTCTAGGTTCATGCATATTCGTCACAAAATCTAATTTCGTGTCCATAACTTACACACCCATAAATTATGACGACCACAAATAAACTCGTTGAACCATACAGGTCGAGGTCATCACATACGTATAATCCATCCGTCACAGGTATTCGGATTATTCATGAGATATAGATATTAACGTCCAATCTCTATAGGTATAATCATGTCGATGATTCTATTAACAATCTCTTAATAACACTTAGAACTCACTTCTACAGTGTACCACAGATCCATGGATTTAACGGATTGCTAATCCCATAATAAATACCTATGCCATGTACACATGACTGACGGATCCTATCTTGATACTCATAGGATATCATCAGCAGTGGTCCACACCCAACAAACAGACGGAGGTCTCATCTAAATAGATCGGTGACGTGACTGCCATCAAAGTGTGGAGAATGACTCATATATTCACAGTAGTATCTCAAGTCAAAGAATCATTATGCTACTCAACCTGAGAAGATTCCTATTGACGCTGGTGTGCCATTTATTAGGTAATCTTTGGTGAGTCGTTCAGTGTTTATCAAATAAACATCTACACGTCTATACGAGTCTCTATTAGGTAATCTTCGGGTTAGTCGATCAGTGTTTATCAAATAAACACCTACACGTCTATACGAGTCTCTCGAGACTCATGGTTCATTGGGATAAACCATCGGACCAAGTCACGATATACGACATGTACTTGTCTCAGCGGATTTTACTAGCCGACTCGTGTTAGTAAATCCTGGCCATGAATTTTATTTGATAATATATTTCTAGTAGTGACACTTCCTAATGTCAATTACAAGCAACGTTATAATTGCGCACTACGCTATATATTATCGGATTTTTATCTAATATATATATTAAACAAGAGGTGCAACCATAAAT
The DNA here is from genome assembly GCA_019454045.1 of Zanthoxylum bungeanum. Classification (NCBI taxonomy): domain Eukaryota; kingdom Viridiplantae; phylum Streptophyta; class Magnoliopsida; order Sapindales; family Rutaceae; genus Zanthoxylum; species Zanthoxylum bungeanum. Next base: position 4,667 of record SKCR01046062.1, on the reverse strand, counting down.
AAGTATATAAAATCATCTAAATGATTTAGTTTCAATCATCTTTAATGATATATTACTATATCATTAAACATGATTTAGTTTCAATCTAATGAATTAGATAGAATATATATAATAAAAGGCAAGAGGTGCAACCATAAATAAGTAATATTATGGAAAAAATATATTGCTCGTATTCATGAATCGTACATAAATACGATCCAGATTGCCGCTCTGAGCACCAACTCTAACAATTTCTCCCATTTTTCTCTAGTGCCAATCTACAGTACCATATACACATCTTAATGTGTACCACATACGCATGGCCCTAAAGAACTCACCTAGTACTCCAAAGGTAGGCAACAATGAGTATGTCCGCTCTAACATATTGAGTTTGTCCAACAAACCCAATTGTTTCCCTTGATCAGCATCAAACATATTTTGTAGAAACTAAGTTATGCATCAATATGACTCAGATGCCACATCAACATTGTGCTTCAGCTACTAAGTTGTCCAAGTATTTACAGATCAAATCCAAAATACTATGCAGACAATCACAAACACAACAGTAATATCAAACTTCTAATCTATAATGTCACTTTGCAACTTCATAAGTCAATACTTCATAAGTTGCAACTAATTTCACTCTCACAGTAGAATCATCTGTGACACTCCCACTGCATCTTTTCTTACTCTTTATGACGTAGACAGTCTATCGTCATGATTAGTCTCAAAACTAATCCGACCCTAATGGTTGCAGACTTTATTCTCCATAAATTAAAAAAAAAACTCCTTCTTAAAATTTCAAAGATAATAAAGAACATATTTCAAGACCCATCCTATGGTCTACAACATATCAAAATAACTCGTATCAATTACAATTAAGTTGATATCTCTAATTGCACTAAATATAATATTCATTATGCCATCATCCTATGATGCATAAGATTGACTAGACATTCTAATAAATTTCTTTTTCGAAAAAAGAATCATCTTTTACGAAAGATGAATATTATATACTATAGACACATTAACTGTCAAACAGTTATATTAACTGTCACGCAGATAGTCTTGCTGTGTTCTTTTTTAGATCATATCTAATGTACGACTAATGGGAGCATCTCTCAAGTCTCTTAGTTTTATATATATATAAAATTTTATATCGAATATAATAGAGACCACTCCCACTGCTTTCACGGAGAAAATAAGACTCATGTAAACCTTTTACCTCATAAACATCTTATTATTACTTTAATAATGATAATGTAATTATTATATATAACATTAGAAAGAAATTTGTACGCTCCCACTAACCCTACTATCATATATGTATTCTTTATGCTTTGATAAAATTAGACAATCTGACTGATATCAAAATTAGAGAACACATATTTCCAGAAGGCTCATCTGAGTCTACAATAGGCTCTATAAGCTAGTATACCAAACTGTAATTTAGCAGAATACAAACTCTAGGGCCATTCCAGAACGAACTCTTCAAACAAAGAAATCACAGTGGATCTCTTATCCGAAGAAACCATTCAAAATGTGTTTTTGCTCGAACCGACCAACCAATACATATAGGGGCTACCCAGGTCAGCCCCAATAGTATTTGGGCAGTTCATGGGCTGCCCGAACAGTGACCAATTAACTGTTTGGATAGTCGTCACCCAGTAAGGCCGTTTTTTATCGTTTTCGTATATTTTCACTCTGAAACACTTTGCGACAATTATTCCAATGCCCGATACACATCCAATACATTTAAATAACATATTTTTCATCACCAAAATTCCAGAATTTCCAGATCTGATCTATGTGCCAAAACTATCATTTTTCATGCTTTAATTCCAATTTTCTCAATATTAATCAAATTAATATTAACACCAATCAAAGTCTCTATAACATCCTCAATCCGGGAGATGTTACTGACAGAGAATAGGTCGACCTATCCCCCTGAGCCTCTGACTATCTGTCTGTAATCATCTTAACTGAACTAATCTCAAATGACGTTCTCATGTATAAGGACCATTGCCCTGACTCGATAGCATAAAATGCATCACAAAAGCTCATATATTGTACTCATTAGTACTACACATCACAACTCTACTAATTAACACATTAGCACATTGCAATAACTTATTCAATATAGTGCATGACATACAATTTTTACTTTGACACTGACAATACTGAAACTTTATACACACTCTGGTGGACTCAGACCCTCTAGTGACTGCCATCGGTATCCATCCTCTCGAGCTCATCCTCCCAGTAACATGCAAAATAAATAAACTATGAGTGAGAGGGGGGTTAGATCAATCTAATGTTAGTGTCCTAGACATGCCCAAGGATCCTAAACAAGATTTATGTGTGAATAAAATCAAAGAAAGTTGTGGAAAAACTTACAATGATCAGATGAAGTTGAAGACTTTTTCTTTGTTCTATGAAAGCTCCAAGCTTTGTTGAGTGTTTCCAACACTTGGGTGAGTTTCCCTATCACCTTCTTTTAACTCTTGAAGTGCTAGCTTGCTTGAAATTTTGCAACAATATTTCCAAGGAGAAGAGAAGGCTCACGGTTTTTATGAGAAAGAGAGAAGATGAATAGTGTTTTGTTTTACAAAACTTGTTTCCAAAACATTAGTTTCTAAAACTTAGTTTGTGTGTTGTGAAATGCCATATTTAAGTAAGCCAACCACTTCCATCAATGATTGACATTTGATGTAAGTGAGTGGGTCCCTCCACTTTGAATTCAAAATTCAAGTTAGCTTACCCAACACACTTTGGGCTTGGGTTCGTTTAATCCGATTAAATAAATTTTCCGTCACGACGTAATTAAATCCAATTTAATTAAATAATAATGCCTAGCAAAATTATTACGAAAGTTGCTTACGAATTAATTCCAAATTAATTTGTTTGCTTGAATTAAAATCCAATTTTAATTCCGTATTGAAATCCAATTTTAATTCCATATTGAAATCCAATTTCAATTAATATATCCAATATATTATTTTAACTCAATTAAATAAATTAAATAGAAAAATTCAATTTAACTATTAAATTAATTTTGCTGATTAATTCCAAATTAATCGCGCTATCTCTCTCTTCTAGACGAATTTATTCCCAGATAAATTTATGCCGTAATTAATCCCAGATTAATTTTCTCTCTCATAATTAATCCAAGATTAATTATATTCGAGTCAAATGTCATCGGTAAATTTTGGGAAGCGACCCAAGAGATCCCTGGATATGTTGGCAGTAAATACGGTTGTCGGACCATCCGAACACGTGCGTACCCCGTACCACGTTCTCACCGATTTACAAGACATGGTTGGCTTCTAGAAAAGCACCGTGCCTACCCAATTCTCCAAAATATTCAACATGGAATATATAATCTGTATCTGGCGTAGTATACAATGTATTACGTAATACGATCCAGTATCAGATGTCACATGTTAAGCCTAGGGCTGGAATTTTGTCTGCCCCGTACGAGGCATATATTGGATCACTAACAACTAATCTCTGTAATCGGATAATCATGATCTAGTCATATTATCCCGATAGCTGCAGCATTTAAGAGTACTAGTTCTGTATCCATGCGTGATCATAATCTCCATATGACTGAAGTGATACTTCCATCTTGACATCACAGCCCAATACACTACGATTCTCAGTATACCCAGAAGTGGCGTACACAGAACCTGTTAAAGCTCCGGACGACCAAAACCAAAGTATACTGATTGTCACAAGTATTAGCGATGCAAGTCTCAGGTTAAGACCACATACACCTACCCTGATTTGAATTCACAGAGACACATAGTCATACTACCAATGGGACTCTGAGGGGTCTATCCAGAGCGAAGCTGTTCCCGGTCCAACGGCTAACAGAACCTCATATCATACTTGCATAAGTATCCAATACTTAAATATATGAGAACTTTACCGTTAAGCTTCCATAACGCGCACAAGTGTAATACTAGCCTATTCCACATTATCGATGTCCAGTCTCGATAATACTACGACTAGGGATATTTAATGATTAAACCTTTCGTGGATTAATATTGTCTCATATCTTATTAATCCGGTACTAATCATATGGACTTTTATCATTTATATATCCAAGTAATCCAATTACAAAATGATAAAAGAACAATTTCCTTTGTCACATAGTTAATTTGTTCAAAAATAACATGTCTTTTACAAATAGTGATGCTATGGGTCATAATTGTCCAACAATCTCCCACTTGGCCTATAGCCAATCACTCAAGTGTCCAACACTTGAACTATGAACGGGTCGCTCAAACTTTTGCTGAGAAATAGCTTTCGTCAGTGGATCTGCAAGGTTATCATCTGAAATGATCTTTTCGATCATCACATCACCATGATGTGTGATCTCACGAATCAGATGAAATCGTCGAAGTACATACTTGGATCATTGATGAGACCGTGGTTCCTTAGCCTGTGCTATAGCCCAGCTCAGCTGCTAACAGAACTACTTCTAATCCAATTAGGAATTTTATAGAACCAAAGTGCTTATTTTGCTGCCTCAGCCGCATCAATATATTCCGCTTTTGTTGTTGAATCGGCAACAGTATCTTGCTTGGAAGATTTCTAGCTCACTGTTCCGTTGTTCAAACAAAATATGTTGAATCTCTTCAACACTTTGTCAATGTACGAGTTCTCGGAGAGTGCCAATAACT
>SKCR01046061.1:0-69945 GCA_019454045.1 Zanthoxylum bungeanum | reverse complement strand
GATTCCATTGAGTCCCGAAACTTTATTTATCTGTAAAATAACACAAAACACATAAAAATATTCACAATACCCGAGAAACTATACAAAATATTAAGTAAAAGGTTCGGTAAATATTGATATATTTTCCGCTTATCATACCTCCAAACCTAACGTTTTGCTAGTCCTCGAGCAAAACAAACAAAATTAAATTAAATTAAACTAAGCCACTTTATGTTGGATTCTCTAAGGTCCCAGGATCATTATCAAGCATGAAACAAGTGAATACAACAAAGGAGAATGGCGGAATCATACTCATATTGAACGGATTGGATGCTACGAAGAACAAAAAATTTATGCTCCTCCATTTTGCATTCGGCAGTGGGCTGTGTGGTCCTCCATTGAAGTCTTCAAGCTCACTGGTTTGGGCTCCATTTTTGGATTTCTCCATGCTCCAAGCTCCAAGCCCACGAAATCACTGCCCTATCACCTTGTTATGTCTCCTAGAGTGTGCTAGCACCTTGATGATTTGCCACAAATCATCCAAAGCTTTTCCTTAGCTCTCGGTTTTGCAGAAAACAGAGGGAAGAAGAAGGTCCAAGACCCTGTGAGAGAGAGGAGCATTTTGGCTCCAAAAATCGTGAAAAGAGAGAGAGAGAGAAAGTTGTGTGAGTTGGTTTCCAATTTTTGTATCTAATACACTTTATTCATTTTCCAAAAAATAAATAAATGATTTACCAAAAATCTTTCCAAAAGTCAAATGGAAATTAAAGCCTTCACTTACCAACTACCCTCAATCAATCAATCAATCAAATTATCACATCACTCAAAGTGACATGTGATTTGACGCTTGATGTGACTAATGATTTGACGCTTGATGTGACTTGCGTGTCGCACTCGAATTCGAAATGCAAATGCGCTTGCAAACACTCATGGGCTCGGGTTCGCTAATTCCAAATTAACGAATTTTTCGTTGCGACGCAATTAAATGATTATGCCTAGCGAAATCACTATTCACGTCTCTAACGAATTAATTATAAATTAACTCGTTCGCCCGAATTAAAATCTAATTTTAATTCTGCGTCGAAATCCAATCTTGATTAATATATCGAAATATTAATCTACCGATTAATTCCAAATTAATCGTTCTCTCTCTTTAAATGATATTTTATCCCAGATAAAATATCTCCGCAATTAATCCCAGATTAATTTTCTCTCTCATCTAATTAATCCCAGATTAATTAAAGTGCGAGTCATACGTCATCGGTGAATCTTCGGGAAGCGACCCATGAGATCCCCAGATATGTTGGCAGTAAATTCGATCGTCGGACTATCCGAACACGTAGGTACCAAGTACTACGTTTTACCGATTTACAAGACAAGGTTAGCTTCTAGCAAAGCGCCATGCCTACCCAATTCTTCAGAAATATGCTTACAGGAATAAGTGATCTATATCAGGCGTAGTATACGTGGTATTGTGTATGTCGATCCAGAATCGGATGATCACGTGCTAGGCCTGGGGCTGGAATTGTGTCTGCCCCGTACGAAGCACATATCAGATGTCTGGTAACTAGTCTCTATAATCGGATATACATGACCTTGTCATAATATCCCGATAGCTGCAGCATTTAAGAGAACCAGTCCCGTATCCTACGTGACCATCATCTCCACTATGACTGGAGTGACACTTCCGTCTTGACATCACACCCAACACACTACGATTCTCAATATACCCAGCATAGGCGTACACAGAACATGTTAAAGCCCTGGACGACCGCAACCAAAGTATATTGATTGGGGCAAGTATTAGCGGTGCAAGTCTCAGGTTAAGACCAAATACACCTACCCTGATTTCGGACTTCCATAGACACATAGTCATACTACCAATGGAATTCCGAGGGGGTCTATCCAGAGCGAAGTTGTTTCCCATACCATCGGTAAAACACAACCTCCTATTACACTTACATGAGTATCCTATACCCAAATATATGAGAACTATGCCGTTGTGCCCTCACAACGCGCACAAGTGTAATACTAGTCTTTTACGTATTTATCGATGTCCAATCTCGATAATACTCTGACTAGGGATATTTAATGATTTATCCTTCGTGGACTGATACTGTCTTGTATCATTCTCAATCCAGGAACTAATCATAGGGACCTCCTATCATTTATACATCTAGGTGATCTAATCACAAATGATAAGAGTGCAATCTCCTTTGTTACATAGTTAATTTGTACAACAACACCATGATCTGTACAAATAGTGACGCTATGGGTAATAATTGTCCAACACTTTCGTAGGGATCACGATTGCATTTAGCGCATGCAACAAGCCTTTAAACCTCTAGGTGTCCCTAGTGGACGAGTTGTAGTCTCGTGAGGGCTTACAACGAAAATACCCACAAACGTCAATCAAATGTACAATCAAACATATAAAACAAGTTAGTGACTAAACAAGTGAAATTCTTATCCAAGTTAATAATTGTTTTCTTTCTTTCTAAATTACCAAATAAGTAAATTCTCTGATTATTTTTACCATTCTCCATATACACAACCAACAAGGTGTTAATCAATTCATTGTTCCCACAATATTCATGAGTGTAGTTGAAAAGAGAGTAATATTTTTGTCCTAAAGTTATATCAGAATTCACACTTTTTTGGCAATGGAACTTTTTCTGAAATTTTTTTTTATAACATCTTCAATCCATGTAGCGAGCTTTGGGCCTCTGACTCCCAAGCCAGTTGGCTTTATGGCACTAGGTGTTAAGACACCCATACAGACTTAATTACTCGGATCTCAGATGTTTGAAGGTTCTACCGTTTGACGCGAACAATCACTGGTTACTGAAGCAAGACGTCCGGTTACTAAGTAGAAACTTTATTATTATTAACTCGGGTTTTTCCGTTTGACGCGAACAATCACTGCTTACTGAGGCAAGATATCTGGTTACTAAGTAAAAGCAAGGTTAATAATTTATATACACATTTTTCTTTTCTTTTTTTATTCCATTGCTTTCAAATGCTTCCTCCAATAAACTAGAGCACTGAATATTACAAACTTTTCACTTACGACCAATGTCTGTATGTTACCATGCATGTTGATAATACCTGTCAAATAAGCATATGAAGTTTAAATTTAAGTCAATATTATGGAGAATTCACGAATTTAAATAATTCAAAAGGAAATAAAAAAATTAACTTGTTACGAATTAGGTTGAGATACGTCTCATGAGTGGAAATTCCTTACACAGCTATCTCAAAACCCAATTCCACCTGGTTAGTCAAGTTAAAAACATAATTTTTTTTTCATTTTTGACTAAAAACCAAGCAAAAATAACATAACGAAAAATAAAAATAAGATACTAGTCAACTATTCCCCACCCTCAAACCTAATTGAGACATTGTCCCCAATGTCTAAAAAGAAGAAGAAGAGTTTAGAAGACAATACCTGGTTAGCGTGGAATTGTGCATTTAAAAAGAAAATTAAAGGTTATCATCCAGATTTATCCGACGCTTCTTACCACGATCATTGCCAGACCAGTTTATCTTGGAAAGGATAGGGTCAATTTATGGTTCAAAGGTTAAGATTTGGTCAATTAAATCATTGACTATTCTGGCAGTCAAGAGGATATCTTTGACGGGTTTTGACAGGAGCCCATTTCTTTGGGCATCTTCAAGAAACACAAAAAGAAAGTCAAAAAATCCATTAACATTAAATAGTCCAATTGGTTTCTGGTGTATGTTCAAGTTCACCTAAGATAGCACTGTGAAAATTTCCTCCATCGTACCCAAGCCATATGGAAAAGTAATAAAAGCATCAGCATGGTTAATAATTTCAACAAGTCGTTCGAACATACCTGGCATGATGCATTCCTCCCCGTTTGATTGTCTGATAAGATTCGCCTATACCAAAGGTTTTTGGATGATTCCCAAAACTTAACTACTTCCTTCCTGTAAAGCCCTTGAAACGTAACCCATTAGTCTAAGATTGCCACCGCCATATACTAAGTACATATTCCTCTCAGCTATGACTCTACCTAATTCTTGTATTGCCTCAATGAATTCTGTACCGCAAAACACACATATGTTAACAACTCGTCTTCTTGAAGCTGCTTCCATTTTTTTATATATATTTCTTTCTCAAATCTGGATGTCTACAAGAGTGCAATGACGAGCTGCATTTATAGATCGTGAAAAAGGGTGAGTAATAATAGCACTAGTACCTGCCAAATGACAATTATTAGCTAAACAGTAAAATAAATCGTGAAAGTCAAAAAGTCTGGATCTTGTCGGTGAAAATAAAAGAAAATTAACAAAACAAATCCCAATTATTAGTTAAAGACAACGAGATAATAGTATGTAAGGTAGTAACGACTTGAATGACATCTATGTGTCAGAGACAAGCTTCCCATCCAATTTTCTTATAAATTGGCAAATAGGGTCTTTTAAAGTCAGATTCCCGAGACTCAATTGTTGTCATTCATTTTGAAACTGTGTATGTAACATGCGAATCGTGTGATACAGATATACAACCGGATGCGTCTCAAGAGTCAATGATATGTCATATAAAGACTCATTACTCGTGTCATCCCTAATGAATTTAATTTTATCTTCGCGGTTATCAGACACCATTCCTTAAGAACGACAATGAGTATTACATGTACAGCGTGCACATTTATAACAAACACCTAATCTTTTAGCTCTTCTTTTCTTAGCATAGGTGTTTTTTCCTAAACCAAGCAGAAATGAAATAAAAGAGTCAGATGACTCACCTGCCAATCGAACTCGTGCTTCAATTATCCATCGGATATCACTAGGAATACCTTTGATCATAAGAAGTTTCATCCTTTCAATGCGTGTTTTGTAGACTTTCATCAGAGAATTTTGAGGGAGAGAAGGAAAATGCTTGTGAAGTTTTGCGAGAATGTCTTCCATCATGTCAGTGACTTTACCTACAAAAATTAAACACACCAAAATAAAACACACCAAATCTCAATATATACACAAATTGCATGGGTGCCTCTCTGCTATCGCTAAGTTTAACGTCATCAGCTAGACATGACTGCCCAAACGTTAGGCTGGATCTGCAAGTGTGAGACTATTTTTTGACGCTTGATGGATTCTCCTCAGTAATGATTGACACGTTGGATGTTGACTTTGAATGAATCATTGGAGTTAGGGTCATATAGCTCAACGGCTCCATATAGTAAAACTTGGGTGATTACAAATGGACCTGACCACCTTGATTTTAGCTTCCCAGGGAAGAGTTTCAACCTTGAGTTGTATAACAATACCCATTGCCCTGGTTCCAGTTGCCTGCGCACTATTTTCTGATCATGCCATTTCATGGTCTTTTCTTTGTACAGTTTGGCATTCTCATAAACATGGAGGCGGAATTCATCCAATTCATTCAAATGATGGAACTGTTTCTCTTCTTCTGCTTGTAGATCAAGATTTAGCTTCTTCAGTGCCCAGTACACTTTATGTTCAAGCTCCATAGGCAGATGGCATGCTTTCCCGAACACCATTTGGGGACATCCCAATGGGTGTCTTATAAACTGTCTGGTAGGCCCATAATGCGTCATCCAGTTTTGTAGACCGGTCCCTCCTTGTTGATCCAACGATTCTCTCCAAGATTCTTTTGATTTCTCTGTTTGAAACTTCAACCTGTCCATTTGACTACGAATGGTAAGTAGTGGCAACTTTATGAGTAACTCCATATTTGGATAGGAGTGCATCAAAGTATCTGTTGCAGAAGTGTGTGTCACCATCACTCATGATTGCCCGAGGTGTTCCGAAGCGAGTGAAAATATTCTTTTTAAAGAATTTTATCCATATTTTGAGTCATTTGATGGTAGTGTTGTTGCTTCAACCCATTTGGAGACATAGTCTACTGCAACCTGAATGTATAGGTTTCCATATGATGGAACAAAGGGTCCTATAAAATCAATCCCATATACATCAAATATCTCCACTTCGAGAATGCTTTGAAGTGGACTTTCATTTCACCTCAAAATATTTCCCGTTCTCTGGCACCTGTCACACTGAACAACGAATAAGTGAGCATATTTAAATAAAATGGGCTAGAACAAACCTGATTTTAGGACTTTGGTTGCAGTAATATCTCTGCTGAAGTTTATGTCGTATGATGATGAATTACAATGCTATAGGACATTATTAACCTCCTCATGTGGAATACAATGCCTTAATAACTGATAAGTACAACGTTTGAACAGGTACGGCTCTTCCTAGATATAGTGTTTAACTTATTTGAAGAATTTCTTCCGTTGTTGATGTGTCTATTCCACCGGCCATTTCCCCGATACTATGTAGTTTACATAGTCAGCATACTATGGGATTTCCTGCTGCTTGATTGCAAATAACTGTTCATCTGGAAAAGTTTCTTTGATTCTCAGTTCATTGCTAGTTGTTCCTCCATTTTCGAGCCTTGAGAAGTGATATGCCACTTGATTTTCTGTCCCCTTCCTGACTCGGATCTCCACGTCAAATTCTTGCAGTAGAAGCACCCAATGGATCAATCTGGGCTTGGCATCTTTCTTTGCGATCAAGTATTTGATTGTTGAATGATCTGTGTAGACCACCACTTTGGGACCCAGCAAATAGGAGCGGAATTTATCAAAAGCAAACACAACTACGAGCAACTCTTTTTCACTTGTTGTGTAGTTGAGTTGTGCTTCATTCAGAGTTTTGTTGGCGTAGTAGATGGTGTGAAAAACTTTTGCTTTGTGTTGTCCCAAAACTGCATCTACAACAAAATCACTAGCATCGCATATCACTTCAAATGGAAGCGTCCAGTCTGGTGCTACTATGATAGGGGCAGAGACCAGTTTCTGTTTCAAGATTTCGAAAGCATGGTGGCATTCTTTGGTGAAGTTGAAAGGCACGTCTTTCTCCAGCATATTTTTTAGAGGTATAGCAATCTTGGAGAAGTCTTTAATAAATCTCATGTAAAATCCTGCTTGTCCGAGAAAACTTCGAATCCCTTTGACGGATGATGGTGGAGGTAATTTTTCTATTGTCTCAATCTTTGTTTTGTCTACCTTGATTCATTTCAGTGAGATTCGATGTCCCATGACAATGCCTTCCTGCACCATGAAGTGGCATTTCTCCCAATTTAGTACCAGGTTGGTATCTTCATATCTTTGTAACATTTTTTTCAAGCAGTGGTCGAACGAGTCTCTAAATACTGAGAAGTCATCCATGAAGACTTCCATGCTTTGTTCTATCTTGTCTGAAAAGATGGCCATCATGCAATGTTGAAATGTGGTATGAGCATTACATAGTCCAAATGTCATCCTGCGGAATGCAAAAGTACCATACGGGTATGTAAAAGTGGTTTTCTCTTGATCTTCTAGGGTGATGGCAATCTGATTGTACCCTGAGTATCCGTCTAGGAAAGAGTAGAATTCATGTCCCGCCAGTCTGTCTAGCATTTGATCAATGAATGGTAATGAGAAATGATCATTTCGTGTTGCTTTGTTCAGATTCATGTAGTCCATGCATACTCTCCATCAAGTCATTTTCCTTGTTGGAATCAGCTCGTTCTTTTCATTGGTGACTACAGTCATTCCTCCTTTCTTGGGTACACATTGTATAGGACTCACCTAAGTGCTGTCAGAGATGGGGTAAATGATGCATGTATCCAACCATTTGATAATTTCTTTCTTCATGACTTCCTTCATGATTGGATTCAGTCTTTGTTGATGCTCCACTATGGCTTTGTACTCGTCGTTCATCAAGATTTTGTGCATACAAAATGATGGACTAATGCCTCAAATGTCTGCTATAGTCCATCCAATAGCTCTCTTGTGCTCACGTAGCACTCTCAGGAACTTATCTTTCTGCACCCATGTTAGCGATGAAGAAATAATCACAGGTAAATCAGAAGAGTTTTCCAAGTAAGCATACCTGAGATGGCTCAGAAGTGGCTTTAGTTCCAGCTGCGGTGGTTCTTCAATCGAGGGCTTGATTCGCTCTTTTTTTGGTAGTTACAAGCTTTACACTTGTGGTGTCGATCTGAAGCGAGAGGCTCCATCAAGATAGTTGATACATTCCAGAATCTCATCATCTATTTTTTTGTCAGTCATATTGGTGATGCATGCTTCAAGTTTGTCGGTGTAAAGTTGCATTGCATATGTGTTCTGGATGATACTATCTATTACATCAAGTCTGAAACATTCCTCCTCCTTTTCATCATTAGGGAATTTCATGGCTTTGAAAATATTGAATGTTACTTCTTGGTCTTGTACCCTCATGGTTAGTTCACCTTTTTGTACATCAATAATGGTTCGACCTGTAGCCAAGAATGGTCTCCCAAGGATGATGGGTACGTCTTTGTCTTCCTCCATGTCAAAGACAATGAAATCTGATAGGAAAATGAAATTGTCAACTTTAACCAACACATCTTCCACTATTCCTCTCGGAAGCGTGAGTGATCTGTCAGCCAGTTGCAGAGTAACTGAGGTCGGCTTTGCTTCTCCAATTTGTAGTTTCCTATAAATAGACAAAGGCATCAAGTTAATACTAGCACATTAATCACACAAAGCCTTACCGAAGTAATGTTCTCCTATGGTGCAAGGGATGGTGAAACTGCCATGATCTTTCAACTTTAAGGGAAGCTTCCTCTGAATGATGGCGCTGCATTCTTCTGTTAATGCTACCGTCTCATAATCTCCCAATCTTCATTTTCGTGACAGAATATCTTTCATGAATTTGACATAGCCGGGCATTTGTTCCAACGCTTCTGCAAATGGAATGTTGATATGCAGCTTTTTGAAGATCTCCATGAATCGAGCAAACTGCTTGTCCAACTTGTATTTCTGGAGATGCTGAGGAAAATGTGGGGGTGAAGTAAATTTTTCTCGATCATTTTCTTTTGCCTCTTTTTCCTCCATTTGTGGATCTGCTTCGTTGTTTTCTTTTGGAACATCCTCAGTAGATGCATTGACTCCAACATCTTTGTTGATTTCAGTGCCGTTTTTCAAAGTGATGGCTTGACATTGCTCATTCCCTCTGTTTCTTGGATTTGGTTCTGTGTTGCTAGGAATGGTACCTGACGGTCTATAATTCTGACCATTGGCCAGTTGTCCCATTTGATTTTCCAGTGCTTTCATACAAGCTGCTTGGCTTTGAATTAATGCTGCTTGGGATTGAAACATAGCATCATATTTGGCTTCTTATTTTTTCAACATCTCTGCAAGCAAATCTTCTATTCTTGAATTAATGCTGCTTTTATTCTGCTGTTGTAATCCTGGTGGTGGATTGTTCCTTTGCCCTGAAGTGTTGTTCCATGCGAATTTGGGATGATTCCTCCAACCTGGGTTGTAGGTATTGGAATATGGATTGTTTCCCTGTCTGTTGAAATTGTTAACATAGTTCATTGTCTCATCTTGTTGGTTGTATGATTCTACCTCTGGTGCTCCTCCATATGGTGAACTTGTAGATCCAGCATTAACCTTCATGTTAAGAGTTTCCATACTTTTGCATATCTGATCCAGTTTGGATTCATTGCTGTATTGGCTCATACTTCGTGGATTCCTGCTATTCGTTGAATCATGCTCTTTTCTGTTGGCCACAAGGAATTGTTATTGGCCATTTCTTCAATTAAGTCCCAGGCCTGATCTTCACCTTTTGCAATTAATGCTCCTCCAACAACAGCATTTATTGTGGTTCTCATTAGTCCAGAAAGTCCATTATAGAATGTTTGGACTTGTAGCCACTTTGCAATCTCATGGTGAGGACATTTTCAGAGTAATTCCTTGTACCATTCCCAGGCTTCGCAGAGGGATTCTGAGTCATGTTGCACAAAAGATGTGATGTCATTCCTCAACTTTGCTGTTCTGGCTGGTGGAAAATATTTTACTAGGAATTTGGTGGCAAGAGTTTTCCAAGTTGTGATGGAACCTGCTGGTAGTGAATATATACAAGCCTTAGCTCTGTCTTTCAAAGAATATGGAACACACGAAGTCGCATTGCTTCTTCTATCGCTTGGTTGTAATTGAATGTGCCACAAACTTCCAGGAAGTTACTGATGTGGGTATTAGGATCTTCAGTTGCACTTCCCCCAAACTGGACTGATTGTTGTATCATCTGAATGCATGTTTTGATGTCCAACGCATTTTCTGGTAAGAGAGGAAGTACAATACATGATATGAAGCCGTCAACCACCAAAATTATTCTGTCTCAAATAGGAATTGGTGGTGCAACTTCCAAAGGTTCAGGTTCTTGATTGTTCATGTTGATCAGTGCTTTTTGACATTCTCGCATTTCCTTTCTCAACTGTCTGATAGTTATTTCAATTTCTTAGTCAATCGGACGGATTTCAAAGCTTCTGGTTCTTCTCATGTAGTGTTTGAGAATCTAAAATACAAGAAAATAAAAATAATAAGTAAAAACAAATTAAACACAAGTAAAATATCAAACCCCAAAATTGTAGTAAAAGATAAATAAGTCCCCAACAACGACGCCAAAAACATGATCGGTGGTAAACACATATGTAACGCAAGTGCACATATCGCTCAAGAAGTATAAAATGTATCGATCTCACGAGGACTTAATACCTATGCTATTAATTTATTGAAGTTAAATTTTTACAAGTATCTAATTGATTTGATTTTTGGTTGATTGGTGATGCTTATAAAAGACAAATAATTAAAACAGTACGAAAGTAAATTAAAGGAAAAATCACTATTATAAAGTTATATAGGGTTGTGATCCTTCCAATATCTTTTAAATATGAAGTGATTATCTCATGTTTGTGTAATATATCAGTTTATTAACCTGGAACACGAAAATATGCTAAAGCCTATGTCGATGGTCAGATGCAAACACCCAAAGTAACCCAATTAACTATATGTCTATGTTAACCCATAAACTCTGAATTCATTAAGATTAAGTTCCAATTGTGGCTACCCACACCCGACACGTATATGTCTATCCTGTAAGGAAATCTACCCTAAGGACATTTACCCTAAGGTGAGATCGTGAGCTCTTGAGTCTAAGACTGAAACCTAAAATCCCTTCGTCAAGTTCATTTTAAGTTTACCAAATCAATCTTATCAGTGGCCAATTAATAAGACATTAAGTTTAAGACTCAATAAATAAACTAATACATTACCCAAAACATAAAGTAACCAACTTATAAACCAGTGATATTGGAATTCATCACAACCCTAGATACGGTATTTAGTTACTACACATATTTAGGATTATTAAAGACATAAATAAATAAAACAACATAAAACAAACTTGAAAATTAAAAAGGTAAAATAAAATAATAAAATAATATATTGGGGTTAGAAGATCCACTTTTATTACTTCTAATTTAGAAACCTCTCTTATTATAATATATAAATCTGCGTTATATTACCAACCGACCATATAGACGGTATCCGGATTAAGTCAGATTTTTAATTAATTCCAACCGACCATAAATGCGGTATCCAATTAAGTCAAGTCAAAAATAATTTAATTAAGTCCAATCGACCATAAATGCGGTATCCTATTAAGTCAGGTTTTAAAATAATTTTTATATATAATTAAAGGAGATTAATCTACATTATAATAATAAAAGATTCACATTTTCACCCCAGCAGAAAGAAGTTACCTACTCATGCTTTAAGTAAAACAAAGAAAGATTTATTATTTAAAATAAAAATTAAATACTAGAAAGCGGTAAATAAACAAGCAAGATATTATCTTCTTAGTATTCTTAAGGAATCCCGAGAAGAAAGTATGAATTTTTCAAATGAAATCGGCCTCAATTTATAGGCCGGCTCTACGCGTCGCCACGCCCGTTGATGCTTGACACGTGGCATGCGACTATCGGTAGCTGAATTATTGGCTCTGCGTCGCGACGCGTGAAGGCTTGGCGTCGCGACGCGTGAAGGCTTGGCGTCGCGACGCGTGAAGGCTTGGCGTCGCGACGCTGACGCCATGCTGACGCAAGGAATGAAGTATGTCAGCAGACTGAATTATTGTGCTGACATCATGCTGACGTGATGATGATGCATGTGCTGACGTGGCGATGACGTGACGATGATGAGAGTCGGCAGTATAGTAACTGAGGCACGTCGTGACGCAGCAGGTGTGTGCGTCGCGACGCGACTTTCCATTTTTGTCGTTTTTCGCCGTTTTAGCCCCGATTTGATTGCATTGAGTCCCGAAACTTTATTTATCTGCAAATTAACACAAAACACATAAAAATATTCACAATACCCGAGAAATTATACAAAATATTAAGTAAAAATGGCGGTAAATATTGATATATCAACTCTTATCGAATCGAATCAAATTCGGATTCGGTCCGATCCGATCCGAATCCGATAATGCCGACCCCTAATTGAAGGAGCAGCAAAGACATGATTGCTACACTTTGTATCAAGTTTACCTTAGCATCCCCTCCTTATGGTTCACATTCTAGTGATAGTTTTATATTTAAACAGTTTTATGTAATTTTTTTCCCTTTGTATAAATTTTTAAATTGACAATTGAACTTATTATTATTATTATTGTTATTGTTGTTATTATTATTATTATTATTATTATTATTATTATTATTATTATTATTATTATTATTAAAATACACAGATGTAAATTATTGTTGTTATTTTACCAATGAATAATATTAAATATAAAAAATAAAATTTTAACTGTACTATATACGAAAATTCTGTCAGCAATCAACCGGTATTGGATCGTTATATCACATAGAAAATGACCACAATTGATAGACATAATTTTCGTTGATAAATATGTTCCCGATAATATTTTTACCGATGAAGTAATTACACAAAATTAAATTGTAGTGTGTATAAAAGTCAGTTTGAAAAACAAAAATTACACAAATCCATTTTAAATTTTTTATATATGTAACTATAATGCAAAGAAAAGGGTAGCGATTTCCAATTATCATAACCATTATGTCGACAAAAAGAAATTAGACTAAGCCCTTAATTAACTTAACCTTAATTTAATTAGATACATTAAAACCTTTACGAAACAACCAGTGAGAGACCTTCTTCTCAACTTTCTTCTCCTTGATAGTATCCAAGCTAGGCTTCCACCCTTTTCCCGAAAGCTGCCTGCTCATAAACTCCGGCCTCCCATCCATTATAATTTCCGGAAAATACTCCGGCACAAACTTGACCTCCTCCGGCCTCTTCTGCAACTTAACACAATTATGTCGTTCCGCTCCTCCGGTGACAGCAGGGCACATCTTAGCAAATAATGGAAGAAACTTCGACGATGACAACAGAGACCGTGACCTCAACACAGTGTTGGCACTCAAAACCACTTGCCTCGCTTCATCTGAAGACAAAGAAGCTGGTTTCCCTCGCTTCATTGGAAGCATTACATAAACTCTCTTAATCTCCAGTTTCTTGTCAGCTGGTAACGGACTAGGCCTCTTTTCAGAAACAGCTGTTTTCAACTCTACAACTACTTGTTGTGGGTACTCTAGCATGAGCTCCGCCGCAGTCAACGGTTTATCAAACTCATGTACGCTTCCGTCAGATAAAATCACTTTCCCCGTTGCATCGAATGGACGGTATGTGATGTAGTTCCCCATTAGAGAGATTTGAAGAGAAGGAAAAAAAATTTTAATGTTGCAATACAATGCAAGCACGAGATATTAAGAAAGTATATATTTTGTGTACGTAAGAATGGAGTAGGAAATGTTTGTTAAACAGCTCCATCTTGTGAGGGATTTGATAATAGCCTAAAGATGGAGTTGTTATACTTATATATTACTAGTGATGAGATTTTGTGTCATTTTGACCGCTAACGTTAGATTAATGAATTGATCCAACGGTGGAGATTGTTTTGGGCTCTTCTTCTAGCGTTAAAAAAAAGTCAAAGAACCGTTGAACTGTAACTATAACTAACTAATCTATATTATAATGATGTGTTATTATTATTGTTACGTGAAGTGTGAGTTCAAGTGGACCGCCCAACTGCAATAATTTTATCGTGATAACTTTTTATTAAATCATTTGCATTGAGGAAATTGTTTTTGTGGGAATGCCCAAAGTATATCATTTTCCAAAGTGCTCAAGTTAATATAATCGGATAATTATATGTTGGAAATAAAGGGAAAATATGCATTATTTTAAAATAGCACAATTTTAAGTGGGATCCACTTGTGGAAATGATGAGATCATGAGCGATTCGAATTCTCCTTCGTAAATACTTTGAAATGGTATATAAGTATGATCAAAATGATGCTCGGGTGAATGAGAATTTATCTCATAATATGCACCCATTGAGAAGAAAAAATAAAGGAAATAATAGTTAGCCCACGTCTAAAATCTAACTAAGGTTAGAACAATTTATATAAAGATGTGAGATTATGGGTTGGTAAGAACTTATCGATAGCGACTCTCTCTATACACGCTCCTACATGAGATGCAAATCATAGCCTTGAGTCAATATGCACCCGCACGTCCTGCATACAGCCCGAATCTAGCTGGGCTCGCGTTATCATGAGTTTGCGAAAATCATGATTACTGAGCTGAGTAATCTGGTGCGTAAGCACAACACATAAATGACAATAGAGAATGCAAGATTATGTGTTGATGTTCGAACGCTCATTGATGATCTGGCTGGGCTAAAGGCTTTTCGGACCAAATCATTAGATTTGAGTCAAGTGACACAATGTTGTGTATGTCAAGACAATAATGATGGTGTAAAATGCATATATCTTAAAAGATTCCAAGAATTGTATGTGGTATACAAGGCTCATTTTGGACAACAAAACGATGAAACCAATGATGGTCAATAGGGGTGTTCATGGGTCGGGTCGATTGTTTTACAAAATTTTGTGAAATCTGATAGGAGAGGGTTGACAACTCCAAATTCGAAATTTGAGAATGCAAATCCATAGAGGTTAGGTCAAGCGGGTCAGCGAAAAAAATTATGTATTAATTATTTTGAGACATAAACACTAGTTATTTTATGTCTCGAAACTTGTCATACATATAAAATTTCAAGTCAATTAAAGTAATAAACAACTTAAATAATAGTAAATTTTTAATAAATAATAAAACATTTAGAAAAATAATAAAAATTTATTTTTTTGGGTCGGGTAAGGTTATTTCGTCAAACCCGTGACCGAACTCGCAAAAATCGGGTCGAGTCGAGTCAACCTGAAATTACATTAGTTTTTTTAGAACCCGACCAGGTGACATCGGGTCGCGATTTGATCCGATCCTATGAACACCCCTAATGGTCAACGACCAAGTTTGGGCAATGTAGAATATTACATAAGCTAAAGACATCATTATATGCAAGAATGTCCTATTAGAGAAACCCTTTAAGGACAGCTGGCTGTGGAACTAAAAAGATATAGCAAACAATGAAAATACCAATGATTTTGGATATTGAAAAAGGTTTAGTTTTTGTCAAAGTAATGTAAAATCTAAATTTCTATTTAAGCTTAATATCCATAAAATTGTTTACTTTTATTGAATTGGAAGTAAGTTAATTATCTCTATGTATGAATTAACTGAATGTACTTTGACAAAATCATGACATGGAAGTTTCATTGCATATGAGATTTTATATACTTGATGAGCGTATAAAAATTATAATAATGAAAATAAGACATAAGACATCAGAATGTATGTTACCAATACAGAAATGCGCTCAAGAAGCTAGTATGGTAGAGTACATCACTGAAGATTTTTATGTCATAAAATTATTTTCTCTTTGACATAATTAGATCTAGAAATCTTAAATTCAAATAATGATTAATTGAAACTAACTATTAAAAATATGTGTTATCAGAAGAGGTAGTTCACTTCTTGTAAACCCACAAGAAATTGAGAAAAGTTGTTTATGGAAAATTCAACCTTTTCAAAACATAAAGTCAATGAAAGGTGTTGACACTGGACAGTGGTTTGTTCATCTTAGAAATTTAGAAAATTTCGTGTCAAGATTGATTTGGACAAGTGGGTGAAGAGGCTGAATGACTATGCCATTTCTTAAAGGGCACTCCAAAGTAGCCAAGTCCAATGCCGACAATTTTCATACACTGTGATAGACAATATGCTATTAGAAGAGAACAAAATGATATATATAATGGTAGGTCTAGACATATTCGTCGTAGGCATAATACCATTAGACAATTGCTCTCTACTGAGATTATTTCTATTGACTATGTGAGGTCAAGGAATTATATTATGGATCCACTAACCAAATGGTTAAATAAAGAAGCAGTAGATGAATCATCAAGGGGAATGAGACCGAAGCCCATGAAATAATAATTCAATACGAAGGAAAACCCAACCTAGCAGAGTGGAGATACCAAGATCTAGGTTCAAAGGGACAACCTAATTATAAAGACTTTATAGGATCATTGTGGAGGTTATTCTCTTATGGGGGATTACCCTTTTATCCATTCCTATGGTGAATCAGTGATGTTTAAAGAAGTGAGGATGAGTTATGCTCTTAATGATCCTTATGGAGTAAGATTAATTACTTCGGATTAAGAAATCACCTATGTGAGAGAGAAGTGGGGACGCTTTAAAGGGAAATGTAAATGGCTCAATTCTTAGAAACTTGATCGGTGTGAAATCACTCACGTTACGCAAGCGCACGTATTGTTCAAGTAGTATAAAATGTATCGATCCCACGAGGACTTAATACCTATGCTATTAATTTATTGAAGTTAAATTTCTACAAGTATTTAAAAATTGATTCGATTGTTGGTTGAATGGTGATTTTATCTTAAAAAAACAAGTAAATAAAACAATGCAAAAATAAATTCTAAAAGTTATCAATATTATGAAACTATCTAGAGTTTTGAATCCTTCCAATATTCTTCCAAAGATAAAGTGACTATCTTATGTCTGTGTAATATATAGATTTATTAACCTGGAACACGAAGATATGCAAGAACCTATGTCGATGGTCAAATGCAAACATCCAAAGTAACCCAATTAACTATATCTCTATGTTAACCAAGAAACTCTGGATTCATTAAGATTAAGTTCCAATTATGGCTACCCACGCCCGACAGGTATATGTCTATCCTGGAAGGAAATCTCTAAGGTGAGATCGTGAACTATTGAGTCTAAGGCTGAAACCTAAAATCTCTTCGTCAAGTCCATTTTAAGTTTACCACATCAATCTTATTAGTGGCCAATTAACAAGAAGAATTAAGATTAAGACTCAATAAATAAACCAATACTTCTCACAAGACACAAAATAATCAATTTATAAAATCAATGATATTGGAATTCATCACAACCCTAGATAATGTATTTAGTTACAACAAATGCCTAGGATTACTAACGACATAAATAAACAAAACATCATAAAATAAGTTGAAATTTAAAAAGTTAAAATAAAACAATAAAAATACATACTGGAGTTAGGGGATCCACTTTTAATATTCAAATGTAGGAATCTCACTTTATTATAATATAGAAATTATTTGTATTATCTAATTAATTAAGTCCAACCAGCCATAAAAGTGGTGTTATTATTTGTCTATAACCATCCACATAGGCGGTAATCAGCTGTCACCTAAAGACCGACCATATAGGCGGTATCTAATTATGTCAAATAAATAAAACCAGCCATAGAAGCGGTTAAACATTAATCAATATTATTAAATTATAATTTCTATATTATAATTAAAGTGAGATTAACCTACCTTATCATATTAAAAGCTTCACCCTTTATTCCAGCAGAAAGAAATTACCTACTCATGCTTGAATGAAAACAGACAGAATTTTATTACTAAAAATAAAAAGAAAACACAAGAAAATTGAAATTAAACACACAAGACACTTTCTTCTAAGTTTTACAGAGAAATTCTAGAAGAAAGTATGAGTTTTACATCAAATTTGGCATGCTATTTATAGGCAGATATAAAGGCTTCCACTAATTTCTCCACCAAACATGCCACCAAACATGGCACCAAAACTTCAGAATTCAAAATTCTTATGAACATCCAAGTTGTAGATCTTTGCGTCTTCTTTCATCTGGAACTTGAATCACCTCAATCCGATATCGGAGTAAGAAGTTATAGCCAAAATATGAACATTGCGCAAAGCTGAAATTTCGGTAATTGTACTTCGTTAGAACACCATTTCAAGTTTCCAACCTCCAAAATCCAAATGTCAAGTCCAGTTTTTTCCCTTTTTTGTTCCACATTTCGTCCTGATTGATTCCATTGAGTCCCGATTTTATTTTATCTATAAAATAAATAAAAACACATCAAAATGTTCATAAAACTCGAGAAACTATACAAAATATTAAGTAAAAGGGGCGGTAAATATTGATATATTTTCCACTTATCAAAACTCTTGAAGAACTGGGCAGACGTTCAGGGCCAAAACAAACATAACAGTGAGAACTTAATTGTGTTAGGAAAGATTCTTGTATGATGTGTATCATCATTTACACTAAAGATGAAACAATTCAAAGACATCACATCTACTGGTCAGTCAGTAAAGTGAATATATTGTCAAAAAGGAAGGTTCAAGATTGATATCTACATATCCTAAGTAGGTTTCGATCCTTCGAACTTGATCATTGATGTCAAAATGTTTAGTGTCAAAGCTTGTTGTTCTATGTTTTCTAACAAATTTCATTCATATGGGGGATTGTTGGAAATAAATGGAAAAGAATGCATTATTTCCTATTTTCATACACAATTTTAAGAGGTTACCACTTGTGGAAATGATGAGATTATGAGCTATTCGGATTCTTCCCCGTGTGTACTTCGAAATTGTATATATGTATGCTCAAAATGATGCTCGGGTGAATGAGAATTTGTCTCACAAAGTGCGCTGTTGAGAAGGAAAAATAAAGGAAATGAAGGCTATCCCACATTTGAAATCTAACTAAGCTTAAAGCGCTAATATATAGTTGTGAGATTATGGGTTGGTAAGAACCTATGAATAAAAGCTCGCTCTACACGCGCGCCCGCAGGGGGATGCAAATTATAACCCGATTCTGGGATGGCCCGCCTTGATCCAATGCGCGCCTGTACGTCATACGTATATAAATACAGCCATAATCGAGCTGGGCTCGCGTTAGCTTGATTTTGAGAATTTTCCATTACTTTTTTGGTGGGTTTTCATCTTCTGTAACAGCTTTAGCCATAATGTGCCATGATTTTCTTAGTGAATGTGATATTCAATAGGAAATTCAATAGATAATTAATTCCCCAATAGTTATGGACTTTAAAGTATTTTTCTCTTTTTCTTTTAAAAACACAAAATAAAAGAAGCTTTGTGACATGGAAAAACAAGAGCACCCACACGCAATTCTAGCACAAAAATCAAGAGCTTTTAGCACCAAGTCAAGATCAATTATTTTTACTTTGTTTTCAGATCAAGTTCAATGCACAACCGAGATCGCTTAGGTAATTTGGCAATGCTTTAAAGTTACATGCTGTTATTTTATCCCGGGAAACAGATGTTGGTTTGAATCCTGAGCACCATGATAGGCGGAGAATCTGTTTTAAATATGCAAACTCTATCAATAAACATGAAATTTTTGAAAACATGAATCTAATTTCATGTTTATTAGTAGAGTTTGCATATTTAATGGTTTAAGTTGTATGTTCAATGATCAAAATAACATATTTGAACCCAAGAGTATTTGATACTCTTGAGTACCATAGTCTCTGAACGGAGTCAAAACTTATTTTGTCATTAAACACATAAACCAAAATCTCTTTATACAAAAAGCTTCCATCCATCATCAATTACCAACTTAAGCATTAACGGATATTTTTTTTGTAGAATAACCTCTCGACCTACATATCAAACAACAAAGAATTCTTCGACCTTTGTAGCAAAATTGCACCGCAATAAACTATTTCCCCCACAACAGTAGCATAGCTTCGATAAGATTAGTTCACATCATCAAAAATCAAAAGTGCTTGTCACATCACCTCCACGTATTCATGATGGTATGACCAGCTTGCTCCCTTAAACTTTTGTTGCAGCAGAAGCTTTTGAATCTTAATGCAAGATTCAAGCTTCTTGATCCCCCAATGATATTTGATTAACAACAAACACACTCAAGCAAAATACAAGAATAGATTAAGAATCTAAAACCAGAGACAGCACACTAGAAACAAATAAACAGACACATAGTAAACACAATGAAATCATGCCCATAGTAATGCATGAACCAGTAATGTTTTTGAACAAGGGCTGAGCTTCACGCTTCTTCTTTATTAAAAGACTATACCCAAATGCATAGAGCATATTACAAGCTATCAATCACTCCTACAGAGAATTTTCTAATACAAGCTATATATCAAGTTACAAGCCAGTAAACAGTCTCTGTTAGCCAGCCTTTACACAGAGTTAGTTACAACAAACTAACTGACTTTCCCGTCTAAGCTTACAGACTTGGTTTGCCTCATTTAACCTCTTGACATATTAATTATTGACTAAGTCACCCGTGAATCATTTCAGCTCTCCATAATGCACCCTAATACTGATTTTGGAATCAATCATCAACAAACTCCACCTTGATTCAAAATCTCTTCAAGAATCAGCTCTTCCATCCTCCATCATTTTACCTGCTCTATCTTTATTCACATCTATAACTCCAATGCTTCTAATCAAGTCTAGGAACCTTGAAACAGACAAGCACTTAGTTAATATGTCTGCAGGATTAACTTCAGTGTTTATTTTATGTAGCTTAATAGCCCCTTCTACCACTACATCTCTAATGAAATGCAACCTTATGTCAATATGTTTTGTTCTTTCTTGGTGTTTTGGGTCCTTAGCTAAGTCCAAGGCACTCTATCACAAAATACAGTTACATTCTTTTGATCAATCCCCAACTCACTGACCAGTCCCTTTAGCCACAAAGTTTCTTTGACAGCTTGAGTAATTGCCATATACTCAACCTCAGTTATTGATAGAACAACAATATTCTGAAAGAGGCTTTCCAACTTACAGTGTCATTAAACAAGGTGAAGACATACCTTGCCAGTGACCTATTTTTATCAAGATCATCAACATAGTCTGCATCCACATATCAAGTCAATGTATCCCAATACTGTCAGTTTGCATCCACATAGCAAGTTTGCTTCCTATATACTAAACCATACCCTACAGTTCCTTTGAAGTACCTCAATAGCCATTTGGTAGCATCCCAATGTTTCTTACCTGGATTTGACATGTATCTGCTTACAAGACTCATTGCATAGGCTACATCAGACCTGGAACACACCATTACATACATTGAGGTACCAACTGCACTTGCATATGGTACATTTCTCATGTATGTAGTCTCTTCCTTATTCTTAGGACACTGCTCGACTGTCAATTTGAAGTGAGCTGCAATAGGTGTAGAGATAGGTTTACACTTGCTCATTCACAACTATTCAAGAATTTCTTCACATACTGCTCTTGAGACAGATACATTATGCTTCGCTTCTGTCCTTTATGAGTTCCATGCCCAAAATCTTTTTAGCATCTTCTAAATCTTTCATTTCAAACTTTGAGCTTAATAGTGACTTCAGTTTATCTATCTCCCTTTTGTCTTTTCATGCAATCACTATGTTATCAACATAGAGCAGTAGATAAATCATTTCTTCATTTTTAAACCTTTTAAAGTAGACACACGCATCATACTTTCTTTAGAATACATGATCTTCATCATAAAGTCATCAAATATTTTGTACCATTGTCTTGGGTATTGTTTGAGCCCATATAGAGACTTTTGTAGTAAACACACTGTGTTATCCAAGTCTGCTTTTTTATAACCCTCGGGCTACTCCATGTATATCTCCTATTCTAATTCTATATGCATAAAGGTTATTATTACATATATTTTCTCTAACTCTAGATATTACCACCCTTATTGAAGTATGTTTTACAACAGAAGAGAACACATCTCGGTAATCAATGCCTTTCTGCTGTGTAAACCCCTTTGCAACAAGTCTTATTTTATATTTTCAAGGCTCTATACTAGCACCCTTATTAATCTTATAAACCCATTTATAGTCTATAACTTTTCTATTATTTTGTCTTTCAATAAGTTTCCAAGTATTGTTCTTTGTCAGAGAGTTAAGTTTATCTCTCATGGCTTCAACCCATTATTGTTTGTTCTAACTTATGACTGCTTCTTTGTAACTTTTTGGTTCATCTAATAGATTCTCAGCAACAGATAATGCATATGTTATCAAGTTTGCATTTTTATATCTTACTGGTGGTCACACTGTGATTACGCCCAAAAATGACTCGCGGTTATCGTAGTATAGCTGGGGTGTCGATTCCTCAGAGAGATTGTTACAATGAAACTAATTCACTCAATCAAGAACGTTTAGCAATAACTAGATTAAGGAAAAGATTAAATTGCAATGTAAACTAAAGATTACGAAAACTTAAAAGATTTTATCAATGGAGAGAAATAGCAAAGCGTCAGGATCCCCTCTTGTACCAATTATTTATATTCCGTTATTGATTCTTTTTATTACGCAATTGAGGATTTCACGTCCCAAACCCACCGTTGGAAGATATTCAATTCTAGACAAATTAAAGTTCTAAGGTAATTGTTATTTTATCTTCTCTACGTTCACAACTCACAAGGTTATCGTTACAACCTATCCAACGACGACAATATACTCTCGGGCAATATTGCAGCAAAAGATGAACTCGCAAAACAACCTTAACCTATCACAACCAATTTCACCAACAACACATAAAAAAAGCGTGACTGAATCTATATGTAAATTAATAAAATATAGTTACCGGATTAAAATAATCAAAAGAATAAAGAGAATAATAAGATAACAATTGTATTAAACAAATAAAACCATCCAAGAATTAAATAACAAAAATAAGGAATCGGGTACAAGAGTTCGCCCTTAGCTTTGCCTTAGGAAGTTAGTTCCGCATGCTGAAGGGAGAAATAACAAAGATGGGTTGGAGAAGCATCCTGTAATTCGCTCCTGATTGCTCCCGATTGCCTTCTGGTTCACGCACTCTGCACTGCTCACTCTCTCCCCCCTGGTTGCACTCTCGGCACTGGTTTTTATTTATTTGTTCACGCAGCATAAGCTGCTTCACGCAGCTCCCCCTCTTTTTTCACGCAGCCTTTTGTTCTTTAAATAACCATAGAGTTATGAAACCCTATTGATTGCTTTGGGCCCTTTTATAATAAGATTGAACCCTATTTTGGCCCACGTGCAAAGTATTTGGTCAAATTCTTCTCTTTGTTTCTCGGCCAACTTGTCTTTTCTTCTTTAGGCTTTATTTGTCAAGTAACAAAATCAACAACCCGGCCCCACGCAAGCTTTCCATTTGTGAATACTTTCTCCAATTCTTCTTTTCTTTCAATATGCTTCACGACACCTTGTCTTTTTAATTCCTACGATAATAAATAGAAAAAATTACTAACTTAACATAAATAATAAATACTTTCTAATTTAATATAGTAATAAAAATTATATAATAAAATATAGAATATATATAACTAAATACTGAACAATAAACCCGAATAAATGATGTTTCAAAGTACATTTTCATGCACTTATCACACTGCCCTTATTTTCCTGTCCCTGATTAACTGGTAATCTTCCTCATTTGTTTCTTCTTCTATTTTTGATCTAATACCTCTTTTGGTGTGTCAGCTTGGTCTTCAGTTTCTTCAAATTTCTTTCCAAGTTCCACCTCAAACTTTGTAGAGTCTGGTACTAAACCAATGTCATCATATCTAGAAGCAGAATCTTCAATCCCTACTGACCATACACTTAGGTTGTTTAACATCTGTTATCAAGACCTTATAACCCTTCACTCTTTCAAGATATATTAAGAATATTCCTTTTAGCGCACTAGGATTCAACTTCCCTTACTTAACATGAACATAAGTGTAGGACACAGAAATCGGCGACGCTGTCTTGGGCTCGCGGCCCAGTCGGGAGTACGGAGTAGCCCATGGGGGAACTAAACTGGAGAAATAACATGGAGTCGCCACCCGGTGTGAACCAGGAAAAATGATTTAAGGCCGCACTCACCCCTCGCAAGGAAAGACCTCAAACCGTTGGGTTCGGAATGGTCCCTTACTTATGCCACTTGTAATGAAAGGATTTGTGCAATAATCTAACCAAGCCTAAGCAACATATATTTCCAAGGATAATCTACTTCTAAGTTCATGCATAAAAAAAATAAATTGGAATAACGACAAGCATATAATTTCATAAACACATTATATTAATAAACACAGAGACGCAAATAAACAATCATTGTACAAGCATGCATATTAAAGAGAGGCAATTACGTGCATAATGTAAAGAGACAACTAAAGAGGCAATTAAGTGCATAATGTAAAGAGATAATTAAAGAGGCAATTAAACATTAAAATAAACGTGCCATGATGCGATGCAAAAAAAGATAGACAATAAAGGTGAAAGAAAAGTGATGCAATATATGGCAAAGGTAGCCCTTAGGCTTTTCATCTCTCGAAATGGAGGACCTTTAATCCAACTTGATTTGCCCATGCGCATTGCAATATGATGCATGATTATGCAAGGAGATGACATGCAAAAAAGCAAATAACGAAATGAAAAGGCGCGGCAAAATATTTTCGTAAAGGTAGCCTTTTAGACTTTTCTTCCCTCAAATAGGGAACCTTTAGACCAACGTACTAAGCCCATGCGCATTACATCACAATGCATAGAAAGTAAAGACAACAATATAGGACTTCATATACTCGATTAAACATATCTCACATTCAATCAAACACACTTCGTCCGGCGCAGCAAAGTATTGTCGTAAAGGTAGCCTTTTGGACTTTTCTTCCCTGAAATAGAGAACCTTTAGACTAACATACTAAGCCCATGCGCATTACATCACAATGCATAGAAAGTAAAGACAACAATATAGGACTTCATATACTCGATTAAACATATCTCACATTCAATCAAATACACTTCGTCCAGCGCGGCAAAGTATTGTCGTAAAGGTAGTCTTTTGGACTTTTCTTCCTTCAAATAGAGAACCTTTAGACTAACATATTAAGCCTATGCGCATTATATCCTCAATACACAAGCAAGTAACATGCGGAAAGTAAAAGACGGAATATAAAATGAGAATAAAAAACAAACAAGATAAAATAAATTGAAAGATGTGCCGTTTGCCCAAGTGGTACGTGGAGTTGTTTCCCAAGTGCAGACCGCACTACCGTCCATTCGGATCCGGCTATGGAATTTATGTCTGGGTTTCCATCCGATATACATAAGAGACGACACATTTTCCATTCATCCAATGGCCACAACACACATTAACCAACGACTTTCATGCGAAGGAAATTCAATGAATAATTAAAAGATGAATGAAATAAATAAGAAAGGTGCCCTTAGGTCTAACCTTTTATGTCGACTCTTGGAATTGCGTCACAAGGCCTTCGGAAGGGCTAACACTCCGCAACTCTTCCGGTTCGGTGGTTCACGTTCTTTCCTCGCTATTTCACTGTTTGGGCTGCTGTTTTTACTCCGTTTTGCTGTTGTTTTTGCTGTATTTTCTGGTCACTGTTTTACGGTAAATAAGAGACTGTTTTTGGGTTTTTTAAGGGTTATTGGGGCTGCTATTTTTGGTCACTGTTTTCGGTGGTTAAGCTGTTGTTTAAGGGTGTTTGGGCTGCTGTTTTTGGTCACTGTTTTCGGTGGTTAGGCTGCTATTTTCTGGTTGTATATTCGGTGGATGCAGTGCAGTTTCAGAGGCTGTTTTTTGTCACTGTAATGTGGTTTCAAAGTGCAGTTTTAGGGGCTTATTTTCGGTGATTATAGTGCAGGATGAGGGGCAGATTTGTGAGGGCTGTCTTGGTCGGTTAAGGGCTGTGGTGAGTGTGTTCGGTCAGTAGGGTAATGGGCTGCTGTGTGCTCGGCTAGTGAGGGTGTTAGGGGCTGTTGTGTACTCGGTGATGCTTGTGTTTGACATGAAGGTTCACGATTTGTGAATGTGTTGTTTGTCTAATGGAGGGGCTGCGAGTGACGCTTAGGGTTTTTGGTTTGTGCTTCTGCCGTGTCTAAGGGTTGAAATCAGAGGGCTGAACAGTGATGTGAGTGGTACGTGAAGGTTTAACTGAGGCTTTGTTGCGTGAATGTATAGCTGGTCAGGGGGGTTGTTACGTGAGTGGATGGCTGGTATGGGGGCTTCAGCGTGAGTTTAGGGGCTGGGTGAAGGCTTTTAGCGTGAGTGCATGGTGAGAGAGAGGGGGGCGTTAGCGTGAGTGGCTGAGGTTGTTGGATAGGTGTGTGGTTACTTTGCGTACGTTGTTTGTGTGTGTTGAGGAGTCAGTTTGTTTGTGGTATCTTGGTGGGAGGGCTGTGATGCCGTGGCATGTGTGTCTTATTGTCGGCAATGTGTAGGGTTTTTTTGAGCTTGTTTGTGAGGGTGATGAGCGTGAGTCTGAGGGTTTGCTTTTAGTTTAGGGTTTTATTCGGTCATGGCTACTATTTGCTTAGGGTTTGCTTTGTTTGTTCAGCTGGTTGAGGGAGAGAGCAAGGAGGATTAGACCGTAAGTGTGAGGGTGATGAAGGGGAGTGAGGAGCGAGCAGTTTAGGGCAAAGAGTTGTGTGGAATGAGAAGAAGAATAGGGTTTGTTGGCTTTATATTTGTTTGTGAATTGCCGTGAACATTAGATAGAGGAGTTTAGAGTTTTGTGTTATTTTTATAGTGATGTATTAGGGTTATGCATGGGTTTTGAAAAGGAACAAATCAATTAGACATGTGTGTATTTTAATTATTTTTAAAAGGGAATAAATTATGTAATTTTGTGGTGGGAATATCTTTAAATTTGGTGAGTGAATTATTTAATTGAATTTAAATCTTTGGTAATTAGGAAGGTGATTTATTTAATTTTGGAATGAGATTTTAATTGGATTTAATTTAATTTAATTTAATTTTGAATTTATTGGTTTGAATTTAATTTGTTGTATTGGGCTTTGGTGAGATGGGCTTGGTGTGTGTCTTAGTGATGTGTGGGCTTGGTGTGTGGTTTGGGCCAAGGGTGTGTTTTAAAATGGAAGTCCAATAAGTAAACCCGAAGCATAAACAAAAGAATTAATTCCAACAATGTGTCAATTCTTGACTCTTCCCTTCCGACGTCCGTTTCCCGCGACTTCCGCAACTTAAGAGGTAGTGTCTCCATATGAGACTCATCATCGGGACTTACATGCAAAAATGTAGTGCCTACAGTCGCCCCCACTTTGATGGGACTTGTACAGTGTGTGACAATGACAATCCTATCAAAGTTGTGCAAAGCATTTTTAATTACCTGGCTTGCCAGCTGCCACCTGACTTGTCTGCTGCTTCGAGCGGAGTCAATGACGCAATGGACCTCGATCCTGTGACGCATCCCAATAACTGCAACCGACAACATGGGCCTCGACCCTGGGATGCATCCCAATACCACTGACAATATGGGTCACGTCCCTGGGACCCATCCCCAAAACTGATGATGCAGAGGGCCAACGACCCTGGGACGCATCCCGATAACTGCAACTGACAACGGGGGCCTCGACCCTGGGACGCAACCCGATAACGTTGACAATGTGGGTCACGACCCTAGGACGCATCCCAAAACTAGAATTGATGATGCATGGGGCCATCGACCCTGGGACGCATCCCAATAACTGCAACCGACAACGGGGGCCTCGACCTTGGGACATATCCCAATACCGCTGATAATGTGGGTCACGACCCTGGGACGCATCCCAAAACTACTGATGATGTGGGTCACGACCCTGGGACGCATCCCCAAAATTACTGATGATGTGGGTCACGACCCTAAGACGCATCCCCAAATCTGCTGATACTGATGCTGATGTGGATGTGGGCCTCAACCTTGAGACTCATCTCCAAAACTGATACTGATGGCTGATGTGGGCCTTGACTCTTGGACTCATCCCAAAACTGATATTGATGCCGATGTGGGCCTCGCCACTGGGACTCATCCCCAAAACTGATACTGATGTCGATGTGGGCCTTGACCCTGTGACTCATCCCCAAGACTGATGATGTGGGTCACGACCCTGGGACGCATCCCCAAACTAACTCTGATGATGTGTGGTCACGACCCTGGGACTCATCCTCAAAACTAATGTTGATGTGGGCCTCGCCCCCGGGACTGATCCCCAAAACTGATGCTGATGTGGGTCACGACCCTATGACGCATCCCCAAAACCGATACTGATACTGATGTGGGCCTCGCCCCCGGGACTCATCCCCAAAATTGATACTGATACTGATGTGGGCCTCGGCCCCGGGACTCATCCCCAAAACTGATACTGACAATGCTGATGTGGGCCTCGCCCCAGGGACTCATCCCCAAAATTGATGCTGATGCTGATACTGATGTGGGCCTCGCCCCGTGACTCATCCCTAAAACTGATATTGATGTGGGCCTCGGCCCTGGGACTCATCCCCAAACTGATGCTGATGTGAGCCTCGACCCCGAGACTCATCCCCAATCTGATACTGATGTGGGCCTCGGCCCACAGACTGATACTGATGTGGGCCTCGCCCTTAAACTGATACGGATGGGGGCTCGCCCCTAAACCGATACTGACATGGGCCTCGCCCCCAAACTGATGCGGATGTGGGCCTCGCCCCTAAACTGATGTTGATGTGGGCCTCGCCCCCAAGCTGATACTGATATGGGCCTCGACCCTGGGACTCATCCCCAATATTTCTGATGATATATGTGGGCCTCGATCCTGGGACGCATCCCCAAAACTACTAATGATGTGTGGGCCTCGACCCTGGGACGCATCCCCAAAACTGCTACTGATGTGGGTCACGACCCTGTGACTCATCCCCAAAACTGATACTAGTGATGTGATGGTTCATTCCAACATACCGTACTGCCTCTCACGAGATAATCCTGATAGCTAAACATATTTTCGTCCTCAACGGATGCTTCGCGTCGAAACCAGAGAACCTTCAAAGTACTTAATACACTTAGATCTGCTCGTCTGAATGAGTGATCTGAACTAGGCTTTTTCGCAGCTTAATCCTTAAGTAAGCCAACTCGATGATTTTGTCTCGGAGAATCGGATCAGTGAGTCTAACCAACCTAGATGTCTTGATCACACTCTGTGATTACTTCCTCGTACTCAACATGATATGGTTTTCTTATTTTTCTCTAGTCTCTTTCTCTTTTTTTTCGACACACCTACCATTTAAGGTAGCATTTCTCCTCATGGTGGTCCTAATACTCGCCAATGGGTAGCTTCACACTTATCGGTTATAGGCGGTCTATTTTTTTTTCTTTTCTTTTCAGAGACTTTTTCTTTGTTTCCAACCATATCATATATCATAGCATAAGTAAACCAGGATGGACATCTAGGTAAACGGTCATTCACTGATCCATCATCTCTTCAACTAGTCATCTTGCCGACTACTCAGGCTTCCACCACTAAGATCTCGTGATCAAGTGCTCGTGAGTCTAGCTGAGATCAACTATTCAGAATACCGGATGAGAGCACATCTCGTACTTATCATTTCTAAGGTTTCTCCCTACAGCAAACAATGTCATCACCGGACATATACCTAACTATCAAGGACTTCTCTCTCTTCTCTTTTTTTTTCACTCACTCCACGAAATTCTTCCTTTCAACCGCTGATAATGTGGGCTTCGCCCCCCTGGGATCCATTCCTGAAACTTATACTAGTATGGGCCTCAACCCTGAGATTCATTCCTGAGACTAATACTGATGCGGGCCTCAACTCGGTGATTCATTCCTGAAACTGATATTGATTCTGATTCATTCATAAGACTGATGTGGGCCTCAACCCCATGATTCATTCCTAAAACTGATGACACTATACTGTTGCTGCTTCTGATTGGCTTACCTTTGCCGCTTTCTCTTTTTCTTCTTTGAAACCTGTGAATACAAAACAAAACAAACACAAAAAGGAATGCAAAATAGGTTACGTGTATGAATGTATGCATGAATGAGTTTCCTATCCCGTTGGGTTAGGTCTTCTGTCAATTCCCTTGGTGACTGCTCGGTCTTCTTTCCCTCAGGCAAAATACTACTTCAATCTATCCACGTTGATCTGCTCGGTGAACTCATTCCCTTCCAAATCTGACAGTCTCACTGCCCCATTTCCCATCACTTTCTGGACTATGTAGGGTCCTTCCCAGTTGTGTCTGAACTTTCCCCTCGGGTCTGTCGTCGACGGCTTTGACTGCTTAAGTACCAGATCACCTTTTCGGATCTTGGTAGGACGCACCTTCTTGTTGAATGCCCGAGCCAACCTCTTCTGGTATATCTGCATGTGATGTAATGACTTCATCCTCTTCTCATCCAGCAGTGCTAACTGTTTCAAATCTCTGCGAGGTCCATTCTTGTTCAGGTAACTCTGTTTCTGCTAATACCCGCATGTACTGTATCTCAACTTCCACCGGCATTACTGTTTCCATTGCCTGTCAAGCTTCTTCTTTTCTCGGACACTTCAGCTGGATGCCATTTTCTTATCTCTCTATCCTTACCGTAAGGTTTTCTGTTTCTCAGTTTCCTTTTCCCCGATATCTATGTTTGCTAAACCCTTCTTGACAAACTTTTTTTTTAACCCAACGAATATCTATGATGGCTTTTAAGACACATGGGTTAGCATGATGCGTGTATGCATGAGATGCGTGCGATGCATGGAATATATAAGTCGGCCCATTACCATTTTAAAGCATTTAATCATACTATTGCAAGGTGCAAACTTGTCCCAGTTGAAAAAGGCCCAACAGGTTTACACTTTTGCGATAACATGGCTAAATAACTTCAAATGATAAGAGGTCTAAACATAAAGTGGCCCACCGATATTTTAGAAGCTTTTGGACCAATTATCATAAAGCACAGGCTCGTCCCAGTTTAAATGGCCCAACAAGCATATACCTCATGTCACAAAATCCAACTGAATCCAAATGGCGACGATCCCAAACATAAGCATAAAGAAATAATTTCTACAGAGTGGCCCATCGGCATTTCAGAAGCTTTTGACCCAATTATCATAGGATATGAACTCGTCCCAGTTTAAATGGCCTAACAAGTTCGCATTTCTGACAAGAAGTCCAACTGAATCCAAATGATGATGGTCCTAAGCATAAGCATAAAGAAATAATTCAAGCATAAAGCAATAATTTCTACAGAGCGGCCCATCGACATTTCAGAAGCTTTTGGCCCAATTGTCATAGGATGCGAACTCGTCCCAGTTTAAATGGCCCAACAAGTTCACATTTCTGACAAGAAGTCCAACTGCATCCAAATGATGATGGTCCACAAGCACAAGGAAATAGTTGCTATAGGTCATAAAACTCCGGTCTACGTGTGGGTTTGCGGGAGTGTAGACAAAGGCTCTCGTTGACGAAGGATTGCCCACAACTAGGTCTCCCCACTCAATGGTTCAAGCGACCAAGTGAGCGCACCTTTTTTATACCTTACGGTACGTGCCAACGAGTTATGGTGTGTGACTGACTGTCAAATGGATTTCCCGTTGTAGAATCCCCAGAGGGAGGGTGGAGCGAACTCTCTTAAATACCCAAGCCTCTTAGGCTCTTATCGCTTGGTGACAGGAATAAACAACGAGTCCTCCAAATTAGTCCATCATAGTAGGCTACGAGTACATGATTATCTAGGTGCCTTCACAGCTTTTCCTTATAGAAAGGTATTGAATGAAGGAAGACACCAAACCATCACCTAGCCTTAACAATGCCTTTGATTAAACCCCTTCAAACCACTATAAACACGGTTAACTAAAGCACAAATCGCAATCATTACAAGACATTATTTCGGGGCCAATTCTCTATCCCCAGTGGAGTCATCAGACTGTAGGACACAGAAATCGGCGACGCTTGTCCTGGGCTCATGGCCCAGTAGGGAGTACGGAGTAGCCCTCGGGGGAACTAAATCGGAGAAATAACATGGTGTCGCCACCCGGTGTGAACCGGGAAAATTGATTTAAGGCCGCACTCACCCCTCGCAAGGGAAGCCCTCAAACCGTTGGGTTCAGAATGGTCCCTTACTTATGCCACTTGTAATGAAAGGATTTGTGCAATAATCTAACCAAGCCTAAGCAACATATATTTCAAAGGATAATCTACTTCTAAGTTCATGCATAAAAAAAATAAATTGGAATAACGGCAAGCATATAATTTCATAAACACATTATATTGATAAACACAGAGACGCAAATAAACAATCATTGTACAAGCATGCATATTAAAGAGAGGCAATTAAGTGCATAATGTAAAGAGACAACTAAAGACGCAATTAAGTGCATAATGTAAAGAGACAACTAAAGAGGCAATTAAGTGCATAATGTAACGAGATAATTAAAGAGGCAATTATACATTAAAATAAACGTGCCAGGATGCGATGCAAAAGAAGATAGATAATAAAGGTGAAAGAAAAGAGATGCAATATATGGCAAAGGTAGCCCTTAGGCATTTCATCTCTCGAAGTGGAGGACCTTTAATCCAACTTGATTTGCCCATGCGCAGTGCAATATGATGTCTGATTATGCAAGGAGATGACATGCAAAAAAGCAAATAACGGAATGAAAAGGCGCGGCAAAATATTGTCATAAAGGTAGCCTTTTAGACTTTTCTTCCCTTAAATAGGGAACCTTTAGACCAACGTACTAAACCCATGCACATTACATCACAATGCATAGAAAGTAAAGACAACAATATATGACTTCGTATACTCGATTAAACATATCTCACATTCAATCAAACACACTTCGTCCGGCGCGATAAAGTATTGTCGTAAAGGTAGCCTTTTGGACTTTTCTTCCCTCAAATAGAGAACCTTTAGACCAACGTACTAAGCACATGCGCATTACATCACAATGCATAGAAAATAAAGACAACAATATAGGACTTCGTATACTCGATTAAACATATCTCACCTTCAATCAAACACACTTCGTCCGGCGCGGCAAAGTATTATCGTAAAGGTAGTCTTTAGGACTTTTCTTCCCTAAAATAGAGAACCTTTAGACTAACATATTAAGCCCATGCGCACTATATCCTCAATACACAAACAAGTAATTTGCGGAAAGTAAAAGACGAAATATAAAATGCGAATAATAAACAAACAAGATAAAATAAAGTGAAAGATGTGTCGTTTGCTCAAGTGGTACGTGGAGTTGTTTCCCAAGTGCAGGCCGTACTGCCGTCCATTCGGATCCGGCTATGGAATTTACGTCTGGATTTCCACCCGATATACCATAAGAGACGACACATTTTCCATTCATCCAATGGCCACAACACACATTAACCAACGACTTTCATGAGAAGTAAATTCAATAAATAATTAAAAGATGAATGAAAAAAAATAAGAAAGGTGCCCTCAGGTCTAACCTTTTATGTCGACTATTGGAAGTGTGTCACAAGGCCGTCGGAAGGGCTAACACTCTGCAACTCTTCCGGTTCACTGGTTCACTTTCTTTCCTCACTGTTTCGTTATTTGGGCTGCTGTTTTTACTCCGTTTTGCTGCTGTTTTCGATATATTTTCTGGTCACTATTTTACGATAAATAAGGGACTGTTTATGGATTTTTTAAGGGGTATTTGAGCTGCTGTTTTTTGTCACTGTTTTCGGTGGTTAGGCTGCTGTTTAAGGGTGTTTGAACTGCTATTTTTGGTCACTGTTTTTGGTGGTTAGGCTGCTGTTTTATGGTTGTATATTCGGTGGATGCAGTGCAGTTTCAGAGGATGTTTTTCGGTCACTGCAGTGTGGTTTCAAAGTGCAGTTTCATGGGCTGTTTTTCGGTGATTATAGTGCAGGATGAGGGGCAGATTTGTTAGGGCTTTCTTGGTCGGTTAAGGGCTGTGGTGAGTGTGTTCGGTCAGTAGGGTAATGGGCTGCTGTGTGCTCGGCTAATGAGGGTGTTAGGGGCTGTTGTGTACTCGGTGATGCTTGTGTTTGACGTGAAGGGTTCACGATTTGTGAAGGTGTTGTTTGTCTAATGGAGGGGCTGCGAGTGATGCTTAGGGTTTTTGGTTTGTGCTTCTGCCGTGTCTAAGGGTTGAAATCAGAGGGCTGAGCAGTGATGTGAGTGGCTACGTGAAGGTTGAACTGAGGCTTTGTTGCGTGAAGGTATAGCTGGTCAGGGGGGTTGTTACGTGAGTGGATGGCTGGTATGGGGGCTTCAGCGTGAGGTTAGGGGCTGGGTGAAGGCTTTTAGCGTGAGTGCATGGTGAGAGAGAGAGAGGGTGTTAGCGTGAGAGGCTGAGGTTGTTGAATAGGTGTTTGGCTGTTTTTGCGTACGTTGTTTGTGTGTGGTGAGATGTCAGTTTGTTTGTGGTATCTTAGTGTGAGGGCTTTGATGCCGTGGCCTATGTGTCTTATTTTCGGCAATGTGTGGGTTTTTTTGAGCTTGTTTGTGAGGGTGATGAGCGTGAGTCTGAGGGTTTGCTTTTAGTTTAGGGTTTTATTCAGTCATGGCTGCTATTTGTTTAGGGTTTGCTTTGTTTGTTCAGCTGGTTGAGGGAGAGAGCAGGGAGGAGCAGGCCGTGAGTGTGAGGGTGATGAAGGAGAGTGAGGAGTGAGCAGTTTAGGGCAGAGAGTTGTGTGGAATGAGAAGAAGAATAGGGTTTGTTGGCTTTATATTTGTTTGTGAATTGCCGTGAACATTAGCTAGAGGAGTTTAGGGTTTTGTGTTATTTTTACAGTGATGTATTAGGGTTATGCATGGGTTTTGAAAAGGAAACAAATCAATTAGACATGTGTGTATTTTAATTAATTTCAAAAGGGAAATAAATTATGTAATTTTAGTGGGGAATATCTTTAAATTTGGTAAGTGAATTATTTAATTGAATTTAAATCTTTGGTAATTAGGAAGGTGATTTATTTATTTTGGAATGAGATTTTAATTGGATTTAATTTAATTTAATTTAATTTCAATTTAATTGGTTTTAATTTAATTTGTTGGATTGGGCTTGGGTGAGATAGGTTTGGTGTGTGTCTTAGTGATGTGTGGGCTTGGTGTGTGGTTTGTGGGGGTTTGGGCCAAGGGTGTGTTTTAAAACGGAAGTCCAACAAGCAAACCCGAAGCATAAACAAAAGAATTAATTCCAACAAAGACCCAGTCTAACATTTCGAGTTTCGGCTGCAAAAGATGGATACATCTGATTAAAATGCTTCCAGGTTGGGGAGTCTGAGCAATGCCTCATGACACCACCCTCTTCAGTATCATGCTCGGCGTGCCACCTCATGTCTTTAGCAGTGGCATTAGATGCATACAATCTTTGCAAACGAGGTGTTAGTGGAAAATAGTACATTTTCTTATAAGGAACATTTATTTTCTGCTTTGCTGATCCTCGTCTCTGCTTTTTATACCGAGGGTGGTTACAGAACTTGCAACTTGTTAGGTCAATATCATCACTCCAATATATCATGCAACCATTATTACAACAGTGAATTTTTTCTACTGGTAGACCCAAGCCTTCAATTAACTTCTTCATGCTATAAAAGTTGTCAGTCATGACATTATCCTCTGGAAACATTTCATGTACAAATTGACAAATATCATCGTAACACCTTTCCGAAAAATGGTGTTCCGCCTTCAAATTCAGGAGTCTGGCCACCGCCGATAACTGTGAATGCCCGTAAGGGTTTCCATGCCAAATCTTCTGCTCTGATGCTCTAAGCATGTCATAAAGTTTTCGTGTCGCGGTATTTGGAGTCTCTTCACTATCATTTTGATTGAAAGTAGGTCATGCAGCATCCAAGACCATTTCTTGAATTGTGTTGTTCACTTGGGTATATTGAACTTCTGGACTGTGACTAATATCATGTTCTGAGATATCTCGTTGTTCAGTCTCCCCATGTTTATACCATATATAATAGTTTGGTACAAATCCATATTTTGCAAGATGGAGTCTCACAGTATCAGGGTCATAAAAACTTCGATTTTGAAACCTACGTTGGTTACATGGACACTTAATTTTAATTCCGTCCATAAATGTAGGATGACTTTCTGCTAATTGTATAAACTCCTCAATACCCGTAATAAACTCATTCGTCAGATACCCATCTTTTAACCTAGCATCGATCCACTGCCGATCTGATCTCATCTTATCTTTCACTACAGTTGTATGTTATGCTGGTAACTGATGAAAATATAAATTGTGACTTTATTGGTAAAAATTATGACATGGTTCATTAAACTCAACTATTGGCATACAATAGAATAGACATACAGGATTCACAACTAACTTGCAATTACTTTCGAGTTCTATTCTACTGCTTATTCAACATAAATGAGGAAGTGTATTATTCTACTGCTTATTCTACTACCAATTACCATACAACTAATTTATTGATTACAAACCTTAATTTATAGCTTAATGTTGGATCCTATCAAGCAAGTTCTACCTTGAGGTTTGAACTAATCACTTAAAATACTTCTAACCTTATATGAAAATTAAATTAAATCAATTTTCACACATATAAGTAAATGGCCAAGTCCTTACTGGACTGCTATAATTAAAACAACCAAAATAGAACAAAAGTCCAGAAAAATAACAAGTACCTGATGCTTGATGAGGTGCTTGCGGATAGTGGTTGGGCTGGCGAGATGCGACCTACGAGAGAGTAAGAGACCGAGCTACAATCAATTTATTTGAATATATAATTTCAAATAATAAAATGCAATCACAGGGAGACAGAAACAATTCAATTTATTTGAATATATAATTTCAAATAATAAAATACAATCAAAGGGAGACAGAGAAACAGAAACTACATAACAAGTATTGACAAATTAGAATTTTCCAAGTGGACACCTAATCTCCCTAACCATATGACAATATGGTGCCAAGATACTCAACAGGAGCTGGCTCCAACAGACTCTTGTTAACCCATAAAAAGATTAGAAGAAAAGAGTGCATATGTGTGTGTGTGTAAACTCTAAGTGAACAGATCTTCACTCATGAGGATGGCTCTAGTGAAATGAAAATAGCTCCACTCAGCTAGTCAGTTACAATATGCAAAAATCAAACTGAAAAGTTCCAATTCCAGATAAAAGAAAGGACGACCTGTTCATATTTCTCAAATTATCGGGAATGGCTGTAGGTGAAGTAACGACTGTCCAAAAATTATCGAGCAAACATTGCGACTAGAATACCAATAAAGACCGCATCAACGCCATGTGTGGTAAAAAATCTGGATCAAAGAGATACATATTTTCTATCTATAAATACCAACCCCAGCTCAATTTAAAGATGTTAGGTTTTCTAAGCCTAAAACACACCAGCTCAATTTTGACCTTAAGTTTTCGCATACCAAAAAACCCTCATTTTTACAACCACAGGATCCAACACAATTTATGTTTCAATGGTTAAGATACAATTCTTGTTTTTATATTGCTGTTATTTTCTAGCTTTCTAATTTTGAGAAACCTTCTGGATTGAACCCAAGTTCTTTCTGTTACTGGTGTGAAAATGACAACGCGCAACAGCAGCAGATTCAGGACTTGAGCCTGAATGTAACATCTGCTTCATTGGCTTGGAAACCCGATCTCTATGTGATGTTTTTTTGTGATTCTAAATCCAGCAACTTAACTTTAGTTGTATTTGTCCCACATTGTTAAATTAATTGAACTGAGAGCTTGCTACTGCGAGCCCTGAGCATTGCCCATGCGTTGCACTATTGCACGGGCCTGGCGCACCCCCACCAATTCTTAGTACTACTCAATTTCCAATTAATTATCAACAATGCTGCTCACCAGACTTCACGGTTCTAGAAATTTCTTAATTCCAATGTAAAAGATTCTTTAAAATCATTGAAAATAGCTCTTGGAGGATGAAAATGGCTTGAATAAAATTCAATTCATAGATC
The DNA here is from genome assembly GCA_019454045.1 of Zanthoxylum bungeanum. Classification (NCBI taxonomy): domain Eukaryota; kingdom Viridiplantae; phylum Streptophyta; class Magnoliopsida; order Sapindales; family Rutaceae; genus Zanthoxylum; species Zanthoxylum bungeanum. The sequence goes on along the minus strand of SKCR01046061.1, from coordinate 32,121 downwards.
CAAAAAAAAACGACCGAGTCAAACACCACGATCGTAAAGACCAGATCAACTACGTATGCAGCGACAAATTCAAATCAAAGATATGCGAAGTGGTTTCGCGGAGAAACTTGCAACTAAATTGGCAAACTTCGTCACAGCTTGTGGAATTGGCCGACCTGTTCCCTACAGCACTTTCAGCAAGAAGCCTCTCAAGATCCCAGCGAGAAGGAGACCAAACAGACCTAACAGGATCAGAAACATAAAGAGATGAATTCACCTACATATATAACCATTCATATTTCTCAAATATGAAAAGGTACAAAAATGTCATCCTCCTGCAACCATACTTACTTCAGGGCGTGGTTGGTTCAGTTGTCTCGTAGATTGAGTGTCTCCAAAGCAGAGGGGGCTTGTTGAATTTGAGAGATTTAGGCTCCGTTTGGTTGGGGGGTTTTGGAGTGGAGGGAAGGGGAGGGGAAGAGAGGGATTATTTTAAATAATGATTGTTTGGTTCAATTGTTTGGAGGGGAGGAGGGGGGAGGGGAGCAAAATCTCTCCTAAGCCAATTTTTGCTCCCCTCCAAAAGTGGGGGGTTTTGGAGGGAAGAAGTGAGCAATTAATATTAAATGCATTGACTAAATTATCCCTACTTATACATTAAAATCCAAAATTATCTTAATTACAAATCTCTCTTATTTTGCTTCACCATTCAATTCTTTTTATTCTCTTATCTTATATTTGTTTTAATTTTATTTTTAATAACACGTATTATGTAGAGCTTTTATTTTAATTTTATTATTTGTTTAATTCAAAAATAATATAAGTCTATATTGTTTTAAATTTATTTATAAAATGTTATAAGGATAAAATAGTAAATTAGTTTTAAAATCCATCTCCTCTCTTCTTTAACCAAACATATATTTAATTAAAAACTCTCTCATCCCCTCCCCTCCCCTCCTTTGAACCAAACATATATTTAATTAAAATCCTTCCCCTCCCCTCCCCTCCATTAAAATCCCTCCCCTCCCCTCCCCTCCGTTGAACCAAACAGACCCTTAGGGATTTTGGGTGAGAGGGAAAACGAATTGGGTGTGACGGGGGAGGAAAATTTTTTTATTTAAGAAAAATTACGACGGAATCCAAATTCTGTCGCTACATAGCGATGGAATATTTATTCCGTCTCTATTTAGCGACGGAAAAAAATTATGTCGCAATATTTAGCGACGGAAACATATTCCATCTCTAAATATAGCGACAAAATTCTTTTTCCGTCGCAATAATTAGAGACGGAATACAAATTACATCGCTAAATAGAGAAAGAATTTGTGTTCAATCGCTATTTAGAGACGGAATATGGATACCGTCTCTATTTAGAGACGGACTTTGGATTCTGTTTCAATAAATAGAGACAGATTAGAAAATCCATCGCTATTTCGTCGTTATTTTTCCAGCAATTAAATTACCGCCACTATTAGTTACAGAATTTTGTTCTGTCGTTAAATTCTGTAGCTAATGTTTTAATCCATTTCAATTCCGTCGCTATTCCTTTTCTAATATTTGAAACGGATTATTCCGTCGCTAATTTTCGTTGCTAAATTTTTATTTTCTTGTAGTGAAATAAGGGCAAAAACTGAACTTGACATTTGGATTTTAGAGGTTGGAAACTTGAAATGACGTTCTAATGAAATACAATTTCGAAAATTTCAACTTTGCGCAATTTTCGTATTTTGGCCATAACGTTTTACTCCGATATCGGATTGAGGTGATTCAAGTTCCAGATTAAAGAAAACTAAAAGATCTACAACTTTGACGTTTATAATAATTTCGAATTCTGAAGTGTTCATGACCGAAATTGATAAAACATCTGGAAGTATGTTATGTGTAATTTAAAGTCATTTTAAAAAACAAAACAAAAAGAAAAATAAAAATAAAAAATGGCAATTGTCAAACTTCTTGTGTGTTTGGTGGAGGATTTGGTGCCATGTTTGGTGGAGAAATTTATGGAGAAATTGGTGGAGGTAAAATTTTGCCTATAAAAACTAAGTCATTTCATTTGTAAATTTCATATTTTCCTTGGTTTCTTAAATAGGAATTAAAGATTGTATTTTGTGTGTTTTTTTTTAGTAGTTTTGTAATGTATTTTATTTTTTATAGTAATAATAGTTTGAGTATTTTTATTTTATTTTATGTTTAGTAATTAATTTCCGCTGGGGGAAGGGTGATACCTTTAATATGATAAGTAGATTAATCTCACTAATTTATAATATGAAAATTGTAATATAATATGGATTAAAGTTGATACCGCCTTAATGGCTGATTTTATTTATTTGACATAATGTGACACCGCCTATATGGTCGGTCTTTAGGTCACAGATGATTACCGCCTATATGGTTGGCTTATGGACAAATAATAACACCGCATTATGGCTGGTTTGACTTAATTTGGTAACACTGATAATTTCTATATTATAATAAAATGATATTTCTACATTTGAAATATTAAAGGTGGATCCTCTAACCCCCCAACATCTTATTTTATTCTAGAGAAGTGATGAAACACAATATTCACATGCTTAATAATTGATTTAATTATATTATGTTTAATGCTTTGGTTTGTTTATTGAATCTTAAGCTTAATGATTCTTGTTGCCTGATCACCAATAAAATTGATGTGGTAAACTTAAAATGAACTTGGAAAAGGGATTTTAGGTTTCAGCCTTAGATTCAATAGCTCACGATCTCACATTGGGGTAAAAGTCTCTTAGGTAGTTTCCTTACAGGATAGGAATATACCTGTCGGGTGGGGGTAGCCATAATTGGAAATTGAACTTAATGAATTCAGATAACTTGGTTAACATAGGAATATGATTAACTATGTTATTTTGGGTATTTGCATCTGACCATCAGAAGAGGCTTTTGCATATCTTCGTGTTCCAGGTTAGCAAACTAATTTATTAGACATATATAAGATAATCAATTCATCATTAGAATAATATTGTGTGGAATCATAACCCTAGATGTTTGTGTCTTTGTTTATTTTCCTTAGTATTTTCTTTTGTGTTTTTATTTATTTATTAGTATTTTCTTTATGTTTTTATATATTTATTTATTTAGCAAATCCACATTCAACCAATCAATCAAGCAATCATTCTCTTCTCCCTTTAATTAGATACTTGTAAATAAATAGAATCAATAATTAATAACAACAATAGAAATTAAGTCCTCATGGATCAATATTTTTATACTACTTAAGCGATACGTGCGCTGGCGTTACATTTTTGATTTCACCGATCAAGTTTTGATGCCGTTGCCGGGGACTTATTTTTCTTGAGTTATTAATTTTGAAGCTATCTAATTTACTTGTATCTAATTTTCTTTATTTTTATGTGTAATTTTTATTTCTTTCTTTTATTTTTCAGGTGGTTGAAATGGAACATTATTGGTCGATTGAGAGATTACGAGCTTTACTAGAAGAAGATACACCCCAAATCAGGGAGCAACAGTCTGATTTTCTGAGGCCTATTGTCCAGCCCAATAATTATCACTGGATGTCAGAACCAATCAATACAATATTTGCCCAACCTTTTAAGAACGCAATAGGGAGATGTGAGATATGTGATGGTAACCACCCAAGCGATCAATGCATATACCTTTCAAGATGGCTGAATTATCAAAATCTTTCAAGGTACGAAGAACCAACATATTTTATTGATCCCTACTCTCCATCTTATCCATCATCCACCTACGATCTTCATCAAGAACCAGAACCATTAGAGGAAGATCAGATGATTGATATGCTCAAATATTGGCTCGAGGAACGGGAAGCTCAATTTAATGCACAATTTCAGAGTCAAGCGGCATCCATACAGAGGATGACAGATCAAATTAGACAATTAACAGACAACTTGAATTACATATCTCACGGAGTAAATGACACTGATGAAGCCTTTGAGTACCAAAAGTTTCATGATGACACCTTAACAGAGGAGGAGGCTGAGCAGTATCAAGAATCTGAGGTATCATTTTAGGAGCCCGAACAAACAGAACCTCGATTTGATTTTTATTATTCATCGGACTCTGAAGAAGAACAAGAAGCAGGGATGTTTGTACCAACAAGTGAGGAGAAAACTCTGTAACCTCAAAATGAAGATCTTGAAGCATGCATTGAACTTATGTTTGAAGAAGAGCTACCCGAGCCATTCATATCAACCAAAGAGGATAAAAAATTATAATCAGACACATCTTTACATCCTTAGGTTGACATATATGGAGCATGCATTTAACAGATGACAGATGAAGAGTTGAACAAAGAAATCTTAAAATACATATATGAAGAAAATGTAGAGAAAAAAGCAGAACAAATGGAGGAGCAAATGTCTGACTATATTGAAGATATCATGAATTTAGGAGAAACGTCACTGTTTTGGGGAGTACAGATCAAAGACACCGCTCAAAAGCTTGACAGAATGGAACTCCCATTCCAAGTCAAGCACCATACGAGACCTCTTGATTTTCTTTCTTTCTTTTCAGGAACCACTGGAGCAACATAGTTTAAAAAGGTGGCACAAGTACTGAATGAGATAAAATTTTTTTTGCCACTTTACCGTTGGAAGAGACCCTTCAAAAGAAACGCTCATGGGATTCTCTCTAATCGGACATCCAAAACCACGCTTAAGCCTCATTGACAGATGGACTTCAGTAACGTCTGGCTGAAGACGAAAAATTTAGCGCTAGCAGGGAGGCAACCAATGCAAAATTTTTATTTAAAATTTTATTTTTATATTTTGTGTATACATGTTGTAGAGTTTTTAATTTTGTGTGAAATTTTCAAGGAAAAGCACAAATGGAACATTTAAGGCAGAGCAAGACTGAAGGAATGGTGTTTGGAAATCACAAGGATGAGAATTAATTCATTAGTGATGGCTGAGTAAGGAATGGATTATTGAGACGCATCCTAATGGATTTATATACTAAGCGAGTGGCATATTGTGTACAAAATTCTATTGCCTTAATAATTTCTTTCATTTTCTTTTCGGTTGTGATTTCTTTAATTTTCACCGACAGGATCCAGACTTTTTGTCTTTCACGATATATTTTATTGTTTAGCTAATAATTGTCATTTGACAGGTACTAGTGCTATTATTACTCACCATTTTTCAGGTTCTATAAATTCAGCTTGTTATTACACTCTTGAAGACATTTGAGAAAGAAATACATAAAAAAAATGGAAGCAACTTCAAGAAGACGAGTTGTAAACATCTGTGTGTTTTGCGGTACTAATGTTGGTTCTAAGCCGGAATTCGTTTTGGCAGCACATGAATTGGGTAGAGTCATAGCTGAAAGGAATATGCACTTAGTATATGGCGGTGGCAATCTTGGACTAATGGGATACGTTTCAAGGGCCGTACAGGAAAAAGGTAGTCAAGTTTTGGGAATCATCCAAAAACCATTGGCGGAGGCGAATATTAAAAGACCATCAACAGAGATGAACTTATCGTGCCAGGTATGTCTGAACGACTGGTTGAAATGATTAATTGTGCTGATGTATTTAGTACTTTGCCAAGAGGCTTGGGTACGATGTAGGAAATTTTTACCGTGCTATCTTGGGCGAATTTAAACCTACACCAGAAACCAATTGGACCTGTTTAACACTGATGGATTTTATGATTTTTTTTTGTGTGTTTCTTTATGATGCCCGGAGAAATAGGTTCGTGTCAAAACCTGTAAAAGATATCCTCTTCACTGCCAGAACTTCCCATGATTTAATTGACCAACTCTTAGCTTTTGAACCACATATTGACCTTATCCTTTCCAAGATAAACTGGTCCGATAATGATCGTGGTAAGAAGCGTCAGATAAATCTGGATCTTAACCTTAAATTTTCTTTTTAAATATAGAATTTCAGCTAACCAGGTACTGTCTTCAAAACTCTTCAACTTTTTAGACATCGGAGACAATGTCTCAATTAGGTTTGGGGGAGGGGAATAGTTGATTGGTATCTTATTTTTATTTTTTCATTGTATTATTTTTGCTTGATTTTTCGTCAAAATTTCAAAAAATTAAAAAACAAAAATTGTTATTTTTATGTTTTTAACTTGACTAATCAGGTAGAATGGTGTTTGAGATAGCTGTGTAAGGAATTTCCACTACTGAGACGTATCTCAACCTTTTTCGTAACAAGTTAATTTTTGTTTATTTCCTTTTGAATTATTTAATCTGTGAATTCTCCATAAAACTGATTAAATTGGATCTTCATATGCTCAGTTGACAGGTATTATTAACATGCATGGTAACATATGATCATGAGTTGTAATTGAAAAGTTTTGTAATATTCAGTGCTCTAGTTTAATTAGAGGAAACATCTAAAAAACGATGGAATAATAATGCAAAAAAAAAAAATTACATCTGAGATCCGAGTAATTAAGTCCGTATGGGTGTTTTAACATATAGTGCCCTAAAACCAACTGGTTTGGGAGTCACTGGCCCAAAGCTCATTACATGGATTGAAGATGTTATAAAAAAAATATATCTGAAATCCGAGTAATTAAGTCTGTAAGGGTGTCTTAACACCTAGTGCCCTAAAGCCAACTGGCTTGTGAGTCACTGGCCCAAAGCTCGCTACATGGATTGAAGATATTGTAAATAAATAAAAAAAATCCATTTCTAAAAATGTGTGAATTCTGATATAACTTTAGGACAAAAATATTACTCTATTTTCAACTGCACTTACGAATATTGTGGGCATAATGATTTGATTAATACTTTGTTGGTTGTGTATATGGAGAATGGTAAAAAATAATAAAAGAATTTATTTATTTGGTAATTTAGAAAGAAAGAAAACAACTACTAACTTGGATAAGAAGTTTCATTTGTTTAGTCACTAACTTGTTTATTTTATTTTCTTTTGTCTTTTTGCTTTTGTGTGCATTAGATTGACGTTTGTGGGTATCGTCACTGTAAGCCCTCACGAGACTACAACTCATCCACTAGGGACAGTTAGGGGTTTAAAGGCTTGTTCCATACGTTAAATGCAACCGTGATCCCTACGAAATTGGCTTAGTTTAATTTAGTCCATGTTGTTTATTTCATTTTCTGTTTGTTTTGCTCAAGGACTAGCAAAATTTCAGAGGTTGGAAACCTGAAATTGGCTTAGTTTAATTTAGTCCCTGTTGTTTATTTGTATTTTAGAGGTTGGAAACCTGAAATGGCGTTCTAACGAATTACAATTTCGAAAATTTCAACTTTGTGTAATTGTCGTATTTTGGCCATAACGTTTTACTCCTATATCGGATTGAGGGGATTCTAGTTCCAGATTAAAGAAGGCTCAAAGATCTACAACTTTGACGTTCATAATAATTTCGAATTCTAAAGTTTTCATTATCGAAATTGATAAAACATCTGAAAGTATCTTATGCGTAATTATTAAAGTCATTTTCAAAACAAAAAAAAATATAAAAAATGGAAATTGTCAAACTTCTTGCATGTTTGGTGGAGGATTTGGTGCCATGTTTTGTGCCATGTTTGGCACCATGTTTGGTGGCATGTTTGGTGGAGATATTTGTGGAGAAATTGGTGGAGAAATTGGAGGAGGCAAAATTTTGCCTATAAATACCAAGCCATTTCATTTGTAAATTTCATACTTTCCTTGGTTTCTTGAATAGGAATTAAGGATTGTATCTTATGTTTTATTTAGTAGTTTTGTAATGTATTTTTATTTTTAGTAGTAATAATAGTTTGAGTGTTTTTATTTTCTTTTATGTTTAGTAATTAATTTCCGCTGGGGGAAGGGTGATACCTTTAATATGATATGGTAAATTAATCTCACTTAATTTATAATATGGAAAATGTAATATAATATGGATTAAAGTTGATACCACCTTAATGGCTGGTTTTATTTATTTGACATAATGTGACACTGCCTATATGGTGGGTCTTTAGGTAACAGATGATTACCGCCTATATGGCTGGTTTATGGACAAATAATAACACCGCCTTCATGGCTGGTTTGACTTAATTGGGTAACACTTATAATTTCTATATTATAATAAATTGAGATTTCTACATTTGAAATATTAAAGGTGGATCTCATAACCCCAACATCTTATTTTATTCTAGGGAAATGATGAAACACAATATTCACATACTTAATAATTGATTTAATTATTTTATGCTTAATGCTTTGGTTTGTTTATTGAATCTTAAGCTTAATGCTTCTTGTTGCCTGATCACCAATAAAATTGATGTGGTAAACTTAAAATGAACTTGGAAAAGGGATTTTAGGTTTCAGCCTTAGATTCAATAGCTCACGATCTCACATTGGGGTAAAAGTCTCTTAGGTAGATTTCCTTACAGGATATTAATATACCTGTCGAACGGGGGTAGCCATAATTGGAAATTGAACTTAATGAATTCTGATAACTTGGTTAACATAGGAATATGATTAATTAGGTTATTTTTTGGTGTTTGCATCTGACCATCGGAATAGGCTTTTGCATATCTTTGTGTTTCAGGTTAGCAAACTGATTTATTATACATATATAAGAGAATAGATTCATCATTAGAATAATATTGTGTGGAATCATTACCCTAGATGTTTGTGTCTTTGTTTATTTTCCTTAGTATTTTCTTTTGTGTTTTTATTTATTTATTAGTATTTTCTTTTGTGTTCTTATTTATATATTTATTTAGCAAATCCACATTCATTCAACCAACCAATTATTCTCTTCTCCCTTTAATTAGATACCTGCAAATAAATAGAATCAATAACTAATAACAACAATAGAAAATAAGTCCTCGTGGGATCGATATTTTTATACTACTTGAGCGATACGTGCAGTTGCATTCCATGTCTGATTTCACCGATCAAAGTCTAACCTATAGATGACAGACCAATAGAGGAATCATAGGTTCAGACAGAAGCATAATCTTCTAGTTCCACTCTCCATAGGTCTACTAGGATATCAAGACCTCTTGAGCGCTTGTATTTGAAACAAGACAAGAGTCTCGATGTTCTCCTTGTTGATGAAACTGATCCGTATACCTACAGAGAAGCAATGTTAGACATTGATTCCGCTAAATGGTAGGAAGCCATGAATTCCGAAATAGACTCTATGCATCAGAATCAAGTATGTGACTTGGTTTCGCTTCCTGATGGAATTATTACCATAGGTTTTAAATGGGTTTATAAAAGGAAGCACGGATGTAGGACACAGAAACTGGGCGACGCATGCTTGTCCCAGGCTCGCGGCCCGGTTGTGAGAGTACGGAGTAGCCCACGGGGGACTAAACCGGAGAATAATGGAGTCGCCACCCGGTGTGAACCGGAAAAATGATTTAAGGCCGCACTCACCCCTCGCAAGGGAAGACCTCAAACCGTTGGGTTCGGAATGGTCCCTTACTTATGTCAATTGTAATGGATGGATTTGTGTAATATTAACCAAGTCTACAAGACATACATTGGTAAACTACTCTAAATCTAAGTTTGCATGCTTCGAAAGTAATATTCTCATAACAGTAAATACATAACTCATAAATACATGCAAAATAAACATGTGGCCAAGGAACTCGGCCGTTCTTAATGTAGGACTTTGCATGCCCGGTTGGACGTATTCTACGTCAACCGACCACACCGTGTCCGGAACAACGAAATAAAATATAACAAATGGTGCCCTCAGGTCTTACCTTTTTAGTTGCTTTCCGAGAGTGCGTTTCACGGTGCCGGAAGGGGTATCATTCCACTGTTCTCGCTGATCCACTATTTCTGCTATTTTCACTGTTCGCAATTTCCGCTGTTTTCTCAGGTTTGCTGTTTTCGTTGTTTCGTCTGTTTTCGACGGGTTCGCTGTTTTTACTATTTTTGCTGTTTTCACTCGCGGTTTCCGCTCGTTGTTTTCTCTGATTCACTCGAGGTTTTCACTCGTTGTTTTCTTCTGTTTTTCTCTCTGTTTTTAACTCAAATTCTCATTCTCTCTCTTGGATTATTTTTGAGTCATTTTTGTCTCGGTTTTTGGGTTGTTTGGGCTTCGGTTTTAGCTAGGGTTTACAAGGGTTCTTCACAGGTCAGCGGCTAGGGTGTCTCGGCAGTGCAATTTTATGGGGTTTCATGAGGGTGTTGGTCTCGGTTCTTCACGGCAGTGGCGTGCATGAGGGTTGTTGTAGGGGCTGGTTTCATACACGTGGGGAGCTCGACAGTGCAGTAGGTGCATGGCAGAGTTTGGTGTGTGATGATGTTGTGCAGGGCTAGGGTTCTCGGTTAGGGCAGTTTTTATGTTCACATGATGATCCAAAATGGTTCTCTCTGTAGTGAAGGTGGCCGAGAGGTGATGCTTATGGCGTGGGCTGGTTGAGGTGCGTGGAAGGTGTGTCTAGTTGCTGTTTCAGGCCGTGAAGGGGTGTGAGGCTCCTCGGCAGTGCAGTGGCTAGGGTTGATGGCTGAGGATGTCTCGGGATTAGAGGATCATAGATGTTGGTGGTGAGCTCGGCAGTGAGTGGGTTGTTTTGGTGTTATTCGCGTGACTGTGGGCAGTTTGTTCGTGGATTGCCAAGAGGAGATGGTGGAGAGCTTGCTGGTGATTAATGGCCATTGATGATCTTAGCCGAGAGGATCCATTTGATAGATGATCATGCCGAGAGTTGAAGGTAAAATGATGATCAGTTTGCTGTGCGTGGAGGTGATGTGGGTTCCATTGGCGTGAAGGTTTTTGTTAATGAGGTGCCGTGATCAGGTCCAGAAAAGTGGTGAGCTGCCCAAATGCCGAGAGGGGATGATTCCCGATGGATGATGAGGGAGATCAACCCGAGAAGATGGAGATCAAAGCCGAATGATTGAAGGTGGTGATGATGGTTTTTTCCGTGTGGGGTGTGTTCCAAGCGTGATTGAAGGGCAATCAAGGGGTACAAAACAAGAGCAAATTCAGTGGAGATAAGGATTTTGTTGACAAATGGAGATTTGGTTTGAAGGATTCACGTGGGTGGGGAGCATTTGGTTTGGAAGGGCATGTGTGTTTGTTGAATAAAAAATAAAGGAAGGTGGCAGGGAGTTATCTGGTGTTTGATTATTATTTGTGTGTGGCATTCATGTGGGAGAGAAAGATAAAAGGTGGCAATTAAAAAACAAAGGCATATGGCCGAAAATGATGTGCATGATTTGGGGAATTATTTGTTAAAATTATTATTTAATGGGTTGATAATTTTTAATGATTTAATTTAATTCAAATTATTTTAATTGGTTGATAGATTTTAATTTTGCATGGAAAGTTAGAGAGAGAGAAAAAAGGTGTGAGAAAGAGCGAGGATTGGATTCCGAGCGAAGGATGATTTTGAAGTGGAAAAGGCGACGACGAACCCGAAACAAAACGAGCGAATAAAATCCACCAAAAAGTCAATTCTTAACTTTGCCCTTCCGGCGTCCGCTTCCCGCTACTCCCGCAACATAAAAGAGACTGCATCCGTACAAGGTACCATCATCGGGACTTACCATGCAAAAATGCAGTGCCTACAGTCGCCCCCACTTTGATGGGATTTGTTCAGTGTGTGCCAGTGACAATCCTATCAAAGTTCGTGCAATGCATTTTTACTTACCTGGCTCGCCAGCTGCCGCATGGTCCGCCTGTTGCTGAGTTGATTTGATGTTGAGGTGCTTCGACCCCTGGTCCATTCTCGAACCGTTGTTTGATGAAAGCGGGCCTCGACCCTGGGATTCATTCCCAAAACTGCTGATAAAGTGGGCCTCGTCCCTGAGATTCATTCCCAAAACTACTGATGAAGTGGGCCTCGGTCCGGGGACGCATCCCCAAAATGGAATATATGATGCAGTGGGTCTATGACCCTGGGACGCATCCCAATAACTGCAACAGACAACGGGGGCCTCGACCCTGGGACGCATCCCAATATCGCTGACAAAATGGGCCTCAGCCCGGGGACGCATCCCCAAAATGGAATATATGATGTAGTGGGTCTACGACCCTGGGACGCATCCCAATAACTGCAACCGACAACGGGGGCCTCGACCCTGGGACGCATCCCAATACCGCTGACAAAATGGACCTCGGCCCGGGGACGCATCCCCAAAATGGAATATATGATGCAGTGGGTCTACGACCCTGGGACGCATCCCAATAACTGCAATCGACAACGGGGCCTCGACCCTAGGACGCATCCCAATACCGCTGACAAAATGGGCCTCGGCCCGGGGACGCATCCCTAAAATATGATGTAGTGGGTCCATGACCCTGGGACGCATCCCGATAACTGCAACCAACAACGGGGGCCTCGACCCTGGGACGCATCCCAATACCGCTGGCAAAATGGGCCTCGGCCCGGGGACGCATCCCCAAAATAGAATATACTTACGATGATGTGGGTCTCAACCCTAGGATGCATCCCCAAACTTCTGAAGATGATGATATAGGCCTCGACCTTGGGACTCGCCCCCAAAAACTTGATACTGTAGCTGGTGTGGGTCTCAACCCTGGGACTCATCCCCGAAACTGATACTAATGCTGATGTGGGTCTCGCCTTCGGGACTCATCTCCACAACCGATACTGATGCTTATGTTGAATGTGGGCCTCAACCCTGGGACTCATCCCTACAATAGATACTGATGGTGACATGGGCCTCGGCCTTGGGACTCTTCCCCACAACTGATACTGATATGGGCCTCGCCCCTAGACTGATACTGATGTGGGCCTCGTCCCAAACTGATACTGATGTGGGCCTCGCCCCAAACTGATATTGATGCTGCTGCAGGCCTCGGCCCTGGGACTCATCCCCGAAACTAATACTGATATGGGCCTCGCCCAAACTGATGTCGATGCTGCTGCAGGCCTCGACCCTAGGACTCATCCCCGAAACTGATATTGTAACAGATGTGTTCCTCGACCCTAGGACTCATCCCCCAAAACTAATACTGAAGCTGACGTGGGCCTTGACCCTGTAACTCATCTCTAAAAACTGATGCTGAAGCTGATGTGGGCCTCGGCCCTGGGACTCATCCTCGAAACTGATACTGTAGCTAATGTGGGCCTCGACCCTGTGACTCATCTCTGAAAACTTATGCTGAAGCTGATGTGGGCCTCGGCCCTGGGACTCATCCCCGAAGCTGATACTGTAGCTAATGTGGGCCTCGACCCTGTGACTCATCTCTGAGAACTTATGCTGAAGCTGATATGGGCCTCGGCCCTGGGACTCATCCCCGAAACTGATATTGATGATGTGATGGTTTATTTCAACATGCTGTTATCATGTGGGGCGGTTCATTCCCGAACCGTTACTGTGATGTGGTCTATTCTCGAACCGTTACTGTGAAGTGGTCCATTCTCGAATCGCGTTCCATTCTCGGACTCTGCTTCATTCTCAGATTACCATTCTCGGTTTGTTCATTCTCGGACTCTGCTCCATTCTTGGATTACCATACCCGTCAAAATTGATACTGTATACTTGGAGTGTCATACCCGGTAAAACTGATACTGTGTCTCCGTACCCGAAGTGTCACACTCAGCAAAACTGATTCTGACAAAGATGTGGGTCTCGCCCCTAGAATGCCATACCTGGCGAAACTGATACTGATGAAGGTGTGGGCCTCGCCCCCAGAATGCGATACCCGGCGAAACTGATACTGATGAAGGTGTGGGCCTCGCCCCTAGAATGCCATATCTGGCGAAACTGATACTGATGACGATGTGGGCCTCGCCCCCAGAGTGCCATTCTCGGCAAAGACTGATAATGATGTAGGCTTCGCCCCAAGAGTGCCATACCCGGCAAAGACTGATAATGATGTGCGACTCGCCCCCAGAGTGCCATACCCGGCAAGGACTGATGGTGATGTGGGCCTCAACCCTCAGAGTGCCGTACCCGGAAAAGATTGATAATGATGCAAATGATTTATTTCAACATACTATATTGCTCTCCTCGAGACAATCTTAATAGCTAAACATATTTTCGTCCTCAACGAATGCTTTGTGTCAAAACCAGAGAACCTTCAAAGTATTTAATACACTAAACTCCGATCGTCGGAATAGGTGATCTGAACTAGACTCCTAGTGTGTGTGTGCGCTAAGGCTCTTTCGCAGCTTGTTCTTAAGTAAGTCAACTTGGTGATTTCGTTTCAGAGAATCGAACCAGTGGGTCTAACCAACCTAGATGTCTTAATCACATTCTGTGATTACTTCAGCATACTCAACATGATATGCTTTTCATCTTTTTTCTTTTGTCTCTTTCTTTTCATTTTTTTTTTCTTTCTTTTTTTTCTTTTTTTCTTTCTTTTCTTTTCCTGACACACCTACCCTTTAAGGTAGCATTTCTCCTCATGGTGGTCCTAATACTTGCCCATGGGTAGCTTCACGCTTATCGGTTATAGGTGGTCTATTTTTTCTTCTTTTCTTTTTTATTTCAGAGACTTTTTTCTTTATTTCCAACCATATCATATATCATAGCATCAGTAAACAAGTGTGGACACCCAGACAAACGGTCATTCACTAATACATCATCTCTTCAACTAGTCACCTCGATAACTACTCAGACTTCTACTGCTAGGATCTTGTAATCAAGTGCTCGTGAGCCTAACTGAGATCAATACATTCAGAATACCGGACGAGAGCGTCTCGCACTTATCGTTTCTAGGGTTTCCCCCTACAACATTCAATGTCATCACCGGACATATGTCTAACTATCAAAGACTTCTCTCATTCAAATTTTTTTTTTCATTTTTCATTTTTTTAAACAATTAAACTAGAGCACAAACTTTCAAATATTTCATGTCTGTAATACCTGGTCATTAGGAACATCACTGATTAAGATCAATGTCCAATCTGCGCTTCTTGCCACGATCACCATCTGTCCAGTCCAATTTGGAGAGGATAGGGTCGAGCTTTGGTTCAAAAGATAGGATCTGGTCAATCAACTCTTCAGCCTTTGTCGCAGTCAGGAAATATCTTCCACAGATTTGGTGACGAACTCATGTCTCTTGGCTTCCGCGAGGAATACAAACAGAAAATCGAAGAAATGCGCAACATTGAGTATCCCAATGGGCTTCCGATGAATGTTTAAATGCGCCCATGATGCTACCGTGAATATTTCTTCAAGGGTACCAAGTCCACCTGGTAACGCAATAAACATATCAGCAGTATTTATCATTTCATGGAGTCGTTTAGACATACCTGATACGATGCGTTCATCTCCATTTGTTGGTCCAATTAACAGTTCGTCCGCCAAAGGTCTTGGGATGATTCCCAAAACATGACCGCCACCATCCTGAACGGCTTTTGAAATGCTTTCCATTATCCCAAGATTTCCACCGCCATATACTAGGTGTATGTTCTTCTCAGCCATGACTCGCCCCAATTCCTTTGCAGCCTCAATGAATTATGGTTTATTACCAGTGTTGGATCCACAGAAAACACAAATTTGCTTAACTCGCTGCTGTGAAGTTGCTTCCATTTTCTCTCTTTTACTTGGATGTATATTTGAATGTGTTGAGGATTTATAGAACCTGAAAAGGGGTGAGTAATAATTGCACTAATATTTTTCACAGAACGACGGTTAGCTAAACCACAAAAGAATTGATCAGAGGTCAAAAAGTTTCTGGATCCTGTCTACGACAAAACAACAGAAGAAATCGTGAGCGTCAAAAAGTCGTGGATTCTATCCACGAAAATAAAAGAAAATACCAAAAGAAGTCCTAAAAGGTCAAAAAGTTGTGGATCCTGTCCACGAAAATAACAGAAAATAACAAAAGAAGGCAAATCAAAGCAATAATTAAAGCAAAGGAATTGTGTACTCAATACGCCTCTTGCTTGGTATAAGTTCATTAGGATGTGTCTCAGGAATTCTTCTTTTACTCTTCCACCACTAATGAATTAGCTCCCATATTTTTGATTGCCAAGCACCATTCCCTCTGTCTTCAAATGCTCAGTCATTGCTTTTACCTACAAAAATAACACACGAAATTAAAAATTCTACAACATGTATACACAAAACATGAAAACAGAAATCACAACAAAGTGCATGGGTTGCCTCCCTGTTAGCACTAAATTCATCGTCTTCACCCAGACATGACCAGAATCCATTTGTCAAGGTGTCTTCAATGTCATCCTCAGTGCTTGTGCCACCTTTTGATCTTTGCTGTTTTTTTTTCTTTAAAACCTGCGAATACAAAATAACAGAATAAAGACGTGTACATGTAATGTATACACATACATGTGTAGAGATACTCCATGTTCTTGGTGGGTGAGACCCTCATTGTGCTCCTCGGCGCCATGTGTTTCCTCCTACTAGTTTTCTTTTCTGTTTGAAACCTGCAAACATAGAACAAACACAAGAATTGCAAGTGCGTTGTATGCATGTATATGTTTCCTATCCCGTTAGGTTAGGTCTTCTTCCAATTCTCTTGGTGACTGCTCAGTCTTCTCTTCCTTAGGCCAAAATGTAGCTTCAATCTGTCAACTTTGATCGGCTCGGTGAACTCGTTCCCTTCCAAGTTTAACAGTTTCACTGCTCCATTTCCCAATTTCTAAATGACTATCCTGTCTTTTCTGCTTGCTTCTTCCGAGGATTCCCCGATGGTCTTTCCATTCTGATTGTAAAACTTTCTGTTATCAGCTATACCGGGTACGGTCAAACTGACCACAACATTAGTCAGAACTTGCAACATCTCAATAATTTCGGTTACTTTAATCTCCAATTGATCCAGGCGGGATCTCTCGTTTGCTAACTTGCTCATGTTGACTGACGGTCTCTTGACGAGTCTCTCTGCTTTTCTAACCCAACGGGAATCTATGATGGCTTTTAAGACACAAAAGGGTTAACATGATGCGTGTATGCATGAAATGCGTGTGATGTGGAAAATACATATATAAGTTGGCCTATCATCATTTTAAAGCACTCAATCACACCATTGCGCGGTGCAAACTTGTCCCGGTTGAAAATACCCAACACGTTTACACTATGCGATAACATGACTAAACAACTTCAAATGATAAGAGGCCTAAATACAAAATGGCCCATCGGCATTTTAGAAAATTTTGACCCAATTGTCAAAGGACACGAACTCGTTCCAGTTTAAATGGCCCAACCAGTTCATATCTCTTGACAAAAGTCCAATTTAATCCAAATGAAGATGGTCCCAAGCACAAACATAAAGAGGTGATTTTTATGGGTCATGCAACAATGGTTCGCATATAGGTTTAAAAGAATGTAAACAAAGGCTCTCGCTGACGAAGGTTTGCCCACAACTAGGACTCCCCACTCAAGGGTTCAAACGACCAAGTGAGCGCACCTTTTTTATACCTCACGGTACGTGCCAATGAGTTACGGTGTATGACTGACTGTCAAATGGATTTCCCATTGTAGATTCCCCAGAGGGAGGGTGGAGCGAGGCTCTCTTAAGTACCCAAGCCCCTTAGGCTCTTATCGCTTGGTGATAGGAATAAACAACGAGTCCTCCAAACTAGTCTGTCACAACGAGCTACCAGTAATGATTATCTAGGTGCCTTCACACCTTTTCCTTATAAAAAGGTAGTGAGTGAAGGAAGACACCAAACCATCACCTAGCCTTAACAATGCTTTGATTAAACTCCTTAAACCCACAGTAGACATGATTAATTAAAACACAAATCACAAACATTACAAGATATTATTTCGGGGCCGATTCTCTATCCTCAGTGGAGTCGCCAGACTGTAGGACATAGAAACTGGGCGACGCATGCTGTTCCAGGCTCGCGGCCCGATTGAGAGTACGGAGTAGTCCACGGGGGACTAAACCGGAGAATAATGGAGTCGCCACCCGGTGTGAACCGGAAAAATGATTTAAGGCCGCACTCACCCCTCGCAATGGAAGACCTCAAACCGTTGGGTTCAGAATGGTCCCTTACTTATGTCAATTGTAATGGATGGATTTGTGTAATATTAACCAAGTCTACAAGACATACATTGGTAAACTACTCTAAATCTAAGTTTGCATGCTTCGAAAGTAATATTCTCATAACAGTAAATACATAACTCATAAATATATGCAAAATAAACATGTGGCCAAGGAACTCGGCCGTTCTTAATGTAGGACTTCGCATGCCCGGTTGGACGTATTCTACTTCAACCGAGCACGCCGTGTCCGGAACAACGAAATAAAATATAACAAAGGGTGCCCTCAGGTCTTACCTTTTAGTTGCTTTCCGAGAGTGCGTTTCACGGTGCCGGAAGGGGTATCGTTCCACTGTTCTCGCTGATCCACTGTTTCTGCTATTTTCACTGTTCGTAATTTCCACTGTTTTCTCGGGTTCGCTGTTTTCGTTGTTTCGTCCGTTTTCGACGGGTTCGCTGTTTTTACTATTTTTGCTGTTTTCACTCGCGGTTTCCGCTCGTTGTTTTCTCTGATTCACTCGAGGTTTTCACTCGCTGTTTTCTTCAATTTTTCTCTCTGTTTTTAACTCAAATTCTCATTATCTCTCTTGGATTATTTTTGAGTCATTTCTGTCTCGATTTTTGGGTTGTTTGGGCTTCGGTTTTAGCTAGGGTTTACAAGGGTTCTTCACGGTTAGCGGCTAGGGTGTCTCGGCAGTGCAGTTTTATTGGGTTTCATGAGGGTTGTTGGTCTCGGTTCTTCACCGCAGTGGCGTGCATGGGGGTTGTTGTAGGGGCTGGTTTCATACACGTGGGGAGCTCGACAGTGCAGTAGGTGCATGGCAGTTTGGTGTGTGATGATGTTGTGCAGGGCTAGGGTTCTCAGTTAGGGCAGTTTTTGTGTTCACATGATGATCCAAAATGGTTCTCTCTGCAGTGAAGGTGGCCGAGAGGTGATGCTTATGGCGTGGGCTGGTTGAGGTGCGTGGAAGGTGTGTCCAGTTGCTATTTCAGGCCGTGAAGGGGTGTGAGGCTCCTCGGCAGTGCAGTGGCTGGGGTTGATGGCTGAGGATGTCTCGGCATTGGAGGATCATGGATGTTGGTGGTGAGCTCGGCAGTGAGTGGGTTGTTTTGGTGCTATTCACGTGACTGTGGGCAGTTTGTTCGTGGATTGCCAAGAGGAGATGGTGGAGAGCTTGCTGGTGATTAATGGCCATAATGATCTTAGCCGAGAGGATCCATTTGATAGATGATCATGCCGAGAGTTGAAGGTAAAATGATGATCAGTTTGCTGTGCGTGGAGGTGCTGTGGGTTCCATTGGCGTGAAGGTTTTTGTTAATGAGGTGTCGTGATCAGGTCCAGAAGAGTGGTGAGCTACCCAAATGCCGAGAGGATGATTCCCGATGGATGATGAGGGAGATCAACCGAGAAGAGGGAGATCAAAGCCGAATGATTGAAGGTTGGTGATGATGGTTTTTCCGTGTGGGGTGTGTTCCAAGCGTGATTGAAGGGCAATCAAGGGGTACAAAACAAGAGCAAATTCGGTGGAGATAAGGATTTTGTTGACAAATGGAGATTTGGTTTGAAGGATTCACGTGGGTGGGGAGCATTTGGTTTGGAAGGGCATGTGTGTTTGTTGAATAAAAAATAAAGGAAGGTGGCAGGGAGTTATCTTTGGTGTTTGATTATTATTGTGTGTGGCATTCATGTGGGAGAGAAAGATAAAAGGTGGCAATTGAAAAACAAATGCATATGGCCGAAAATGAGGTGCATGATTTGGGGAATTATTTGTTATTTTTGTTAAAATTATTATTTAATTGGTTGATAATTTTTAATGATTTAATTTAATTCAAATTATTTTAATTGGTTGATCATACGAAGGAATAGCTACTAGGGACAATTATGTACGAAATCTGATGAAAATAACTCAGTTCAGTGGGTGCGCGTTCGCGTAGCGTTCGAGAACGCGTTCGAACGGAGCCAGACCTGATGCATGAAACACTAAGAAGATGTGTGCGCGTTCGCATAGCATTTGATAACACGTTCGAACGGTAAATAGAAGGTTCGCATTCATATAGCGTTCGAAAACACATTCGAACGGAACGAGACCTGATGCATGATGGAACTAAGAAAATGCATGCGCGTTCGCATAGCGTTTGAGAACGCGTTCGAACGGTAAACATAAGGTTCTCGTTCGTGTGGCGTTCGAGAACGCGTTCGAACGGAACCAGACCTGATACATGCAACACATTCATAGACAAACAAATCCACAATGTGGGACCTCACGTATCCGATTGAACTCATCTCACATCCAACCGAATATACACCAACCGGCGCGGCAAAGCATCGTGGTAAATGATTTTAACCCCTCCAAATAATGGACATTTATCCGACTTACTAAGCCCATGCGTTCGATCGCATCATGCATACAAAGAATAAAAGCAATAATGTCAAACTTATATGCCCGATTGAACATATCTTACATTCAACCGAACACAACATCAACCGGCGCGGCAAAATATCGTGGTAAAGGATTTTAACCCCTCCAAATATGGGACCTTTAATCCGACTTACTAAGCCCATGCGCTCGATCGCATCATGCGTACAAAGAATAAAGACAATAATATCAAACTTAGTATGCCCGATGGACATATCCTACATCTGACCGAACACACATCAACCGGCGCGGCAAAGTATCATGGTAAAGGATTTTAACCCCTCCAAATAGGGGACCTTTAATCCGACTTACTAAGCCCATGCGCTCGATTGCGTCATGCATAAACAAGTAACATACGGAATTCAAATGACGAAAAATAAATAAATCAAAGCAATATAAAACAAAAGAAGGTGCCGTTTTACTCAAGCGATACGTGGAGTTGTATCCCGAGATACAGATCATACTACCGTCCATTCGAAATCGGCTATGAAATTTATATCCGGGTTTCCATCCGATATACCGCGAGAGTTGACATATCTTTCATTTTATTCCAAGGCCACAACACACAACATTTCGTAATACATGCATATTTATCTACTCAAGGGCCACAACATGCATTTCAACATAACAATCATGCGAAGAATACTTAATAAAAAATAAAAATAAAACAGAAAACGAATGTGGAAAATACCCTCAGGTCTAACCTTTTTTTACCGACTTTTGGACTTGCGTTTCACGGAGATCGGAAGGGTAAAGCTCCTCAACTTCTGCGATTCACTGGTTTAGCATCTTAGCTCACTGTTTTGCTGTTTTGCTTGCTGTTTGGCCTCTCTTTTGCTGCTGTTTCCTTTGTATTTTCTGCTCACTGTTCAGGTCACTGTTTTGATGTTTCAACAGACTCTTTTGGGTGTTTTCTAATGGTTTTAAGTGCAGTTTGTTTTGTGATTATTTTAAGGATTATAAGTGCAGTTTTATGTTACTGTTTTAAGGATTTTAGGGACTGTTTTGGGTGGATTTGGGCTGCTGTTTGGAGTGATTTGGGGCTATTGTTTTCGGTGGAAAGGGCTGTTATTTGGGGGAGATTTTCGTTGATGTGTGGGGGTTTAGGGGCTATGATATTTTCGGCTATGGAGTGGAGGAGGTGAAGAGAAATTGTTTTACTTCTTTATGCTATTACCGTGAATGATATTGTGTGAAGGTGATGGGAAATTCTTTGCTTGTTTTCTTCTTGTGATGGGCGTGAACTATATGTGTGAAGGAGAGGATGGCTTTGGTTATGGGTTGTTTATATAGAGAAGGGTTAGGGCTTCACCTTGTCTCACAAGGAAGGGATTTGGTGCATTCAATTATGATATGATTTAGTGTTAGACAAGGAAATCAATGGATTTGATTGGGGGACATGTCTTGGCTAGATTAGGAATACAATATATTTAATTGGTTATGATTAGGCATTTAATTTGTTAGATTAGGAAGTCAATATTTTTTTATTTGTTATGATTGATTTTAATTAGGTATATCATCTTTTAATTTAGGTATATAACATATTTGATTTGTTTAAAGTAGGCATGATTTTATTTTATGTTTTATTTAATTTGGTAAATGATTTAATTATTATTTTATTTAATTACATTATCTAATTAATATTTGATTTAATTTGGGTGTAATTTAAGGGCCTTGGGCGTGTGGGCCTCGCAGCAAAACCAGAAATATCGACATCGTTCGAACGCCTCTTAGAACGCTGCACGAACTCCCGCAATCTGTTTGACGTTCGAACGTGGCAATGGACGCAGCACGAACGAAAACAGTGAACTTGTGAAATGAACTTGATGACATACTTATTCCGAATTTCCCCTTCCGACGTCCGTTTCCCGCAATATCCTTAACTTAAAAAAGGTAGTGCCTCCAACTGAGACTCATCATCGGGTTTCACATGCAAAAATGCAATGCCTACAGTCGCCCCCACTTTGATGGGACTTGTGCAGTGTGTTACTTTGAACAATCCTATCAAAGTTATGCAATACATTTTCACTTACCTAGCTCGTCTGCTGCCTCGAGCTGAGTTGGTGCTGTAGAGGACCTCGATCCTGGGACGCATCCCGGAACTGCAACCGACAACGGGGGCACCTCGACCCAATACCGCTGACAATAGGGACCTCGCCCTCAATATGATGATGTTGTGGGCACCTCGACCTTGGGACGCATCCCAGAACTACAACCGACAACAGGGGCACCTCGACCCTTGGCACCTCGACCCAACACCTGACAAAGGTACCTCGCCCTCAAACTGATGGTGTGTAGTGGGCGCCTCGACCCTGGACACCTCGACCCAACTCCGCTGACAATAGGGACCTCGCCCTCAAACCGATGGTGTAGTGGGCGCCTCGACCCTGGGACGCATCCCGGAACTACAACCGACAACGAGGGCACCTCGATCCTGGGAACCTCGACCCAACACCGCTGACAATAGGGACCTCGCCTCAAATGATGGTGTAGTGGGCGCCTCGACCCTGGGACGCATCCCGGAACTACAACCGACAACGGGGGCACCTCGACCCTGTGCACCTCGACCCAACACCGCTGACAATAGGGACCTCGCCCTCAAATTGACGATGATGTGGGGCTTCGCCCCCCAAGCCGATATGGGCCTCGCCTCCTGGGACTTATCCCCAAAATTATTGATGTGGGCCTCGCCCCCTGGGACTCATCCCCAAAACTGACACTGCGCTGACGCTGTTTGGCTCATTTCTGCCGCTTTCTCTTTTCTTTGAACCTGCGAACACAAAACAAAAACAAACACGAAAAGAATGAAATGTTACGTGTATGCATGAATGATTTTCCTACTCTGTTGGGTTAGGTCTTCTGCCAATTCCCTTGGTGAATGCTTGGTCCTTTCTTCCTCAGGCAAATTACTGTTTCAATCTGTCCACGTTGATCGGCTCGGTGAACTCGTTTCCTTCCAAATCTGATAGCCTCACTGCTCCATTTCCCATTACCTTCTGCACTATGTAAGGTCCTTCCCAGTTAGGTTTGAATTTTCCTCTCGGATCTATCGTCGACGGCCTCGACTGCTTAAGTACCAAATCACCCTTTCTGATCTTGGTGGGATGTACTTTCTTGTTGATTGCCCGGGCTAGTATCTTCTGATACAACTGCATATGATACAAAGACTTCGTTCTCATCTCATCTAGCAGTGCTAACTGATCAAACCTCTGTGCGGCCCACTCATGTTCCGGTAATTCTGCCTCTGCTAATACCCTCATGGACTGTATTTCCACCTCTACTGGCAATACTGCTTCCATTCCATAGACCAAAGAGTAAGGTGTGGCCCCTGTTGCTGTTCTTACTGATGTTCTGTACCCTCACAAAGCATACGGTAATTTCTCGGCCCAATCTCTGCAATTTTCTGTCATCTTGGCTAAAATCATCGTTATAGTCTTGTTGGCTGCCTCAACTGCCCCATTTTCCTGCGGCCTGTACGGTGATGACTTGTGGTGGCCTATCCCGTACCTCTGTAACATTGCCTTCGTCTCTCCTTGAAACTGAACTCCGTTGTCTGTCACTACATGATGCGGTATACCATACCGACAAATGAGGTTCCGGGCTATAAACTTTGCCATCTGTTTTGCTGTAACATTGCGGAATGATTCGGCTTCCACCCACTTCGAGAAGTAATCTATGGCCACTACTATGAAGCGATGCCCATTCGATGCATTCTGTCGAATTTCTCCAATCATATCAATTCCCCATGCTGAAAAGGGCCACGGCTCTGACAACCCGTGCAACTCTGTGTGCGGTAAGTGATTCAAATTACCATGTGCTTGACAGTCATGACAGTGCTTTACCATCTTCGCACAGTCTGTTTCCATGGTTGACCAATAAAAATCTTGTCTCACTATCTTGCGGGACAGACTCAACCCGTTCATGTTCGGACCACATACCCCGGCGTGTATTTCTTCCATTACATGCTGAGCTTCTTCTTTTCGCAAACACTTCAACTGAATACCGTTTGCTTGCCTCTTGTACAGTTCCCCTTTCAAAGTCACATACTGGAAGCTAACTTCTGAATGGCTATTCTGTCTTTTCTGCCTGCCCCTTCCGGGAGTTCACCATGTTCCAAATACCTCTGAATGTCATAATACCAAGGTTTACCGTCGTCGACCTCAACTTCCAGAATTCTTTCTATCTCATAAATAGGTCTGCTGGCTGTTGTCAGTATCAACAGTCTCATCACTAACTTTTCTGGATTTTCCCAAGTTGCTGCAAGTGTAGCCAATGCATCTGCCATTTGATTCTCTTCTCTCGGTAAGGCTGCTGAAACTTACACTCGGGGATAACCTGTGTGCCAACTTTCTGAGGTGAAAAAGGTAAGGTTTCAACCGTTCTTCTTTCAATTCCCATTCTCCTCGCATCTGCTGGACTACCAACATAGAATCTCCGTAGACTTCCACACTCCTGGCCTTGAAGGCTATCAATGCTGTCAAACCAAAAGCACATGCTTCATACTCGGCCATGTTTTTAGTCACTCTGAATATCAACCTCTTGGCCAAAGGCAAAGTCTCTCCCTCGGGGGTCATTATCACGATCCCAATTCCGGCTCTATTGTAATTCACTGCTCCGTCAAAATACATCTTCCATCTCTGAACTGTTATTGCTTGGATCTCTTCGTCTGGAAATTCAAACTTATATTGATCCCCCTCAACAGGTTGCAATGCCAGAAACTCTGCTACTCTGCTCGCCTTTGATCACTTTGGAGGTGAGATACTCAATGTCAAACTCTGTCAGTAATACCAACCATCTGCCCAATTTTCCCACTAGTGAAGGCACCGAATGAAGATATTTCAGAGGATTTTCCTTACCACTACCTGGATCTTGTAAGACTGGAAATAATGTCGTAACTTTATGGAAGCCCATACCACGGCAAGACAGATCTTCTCTACTTCTTGATACCGAGCCTCATACGGAGCATTTTCTTACTCAGATAATAGACTGTTCTATGTTCTACCCCTGTCTCATCTGCCTATACCATCATTGCCCCCAGTGCTTCTGATTCTATAGCCAAATACAATATCAAAGGTCTGCCCGGTCTCGGAGGTTTCAATACAGGAGGCTTTACCAAGTACTCTCTGATTTTGTCGAAGGCTGTCTGAGACTGTTCATTCCATCTCACTGGCTGATCTTTTCTCAACAGTTTGAAGATAGGCTCACATACTGATGTCAACTTGGCGATGAATCGACTGATGTACTGAATCTTTCCCAAGAATGCTCTGACTTCTTTTTCTGTCTTTGGTGCAGGTATTTCTGTGATTGCCTTGATCTTCTCAGAGTCTACCTCTATTCCGCCCATTCCCACTGTATGACCAAGCAATTTCCCTGATGTCACCCCAAACACACATTTCTTGGGATTAAGCCGCATGTTGTATTTGTCAACTCTCTGAAGGAACCTTTCCAGTGCTTCAATATGCCCAACTCTTGTATCTGATTTTACCATCATGTCATCCACATACACCTCAATCTCTTTGTGTATCAAGTCGTGAAAAGTGTATTGGCCATCCGCTGATAAGTAGCTCCCCATTCATTAAGCCCAAACGACATTACCTTGTAACAGTAAGTACCCCACTCGGTAACAAATGCAGTCTTGTGTTTGTCTTCCTCAGCCATGAGAACCTGATTGTAACCTGAAAACCCATCTGCAAATGAATACATAGCAGATAAAGCCGCACTATCAACCAGAAAATCTATATGCGGCAGAGGAAAATCATCTTTCGGACAAGCCTTGTTGAGATCTCTGTAGTCTACACACATTCTGACCTTCCCGTCTTTCTTTGGCACCGGCACTATATTAGCCAACCACTCAGGATACTTCACTACTTCCAGGAACCCCACATCTATCTGTTTCTTAACTTCCTCTCTGACTTTCTCAGCCCATTCTGGTCTCATCCGTCGGAGTTTCTGTTTTACTGGCCTCATGTTCGGATAAGTTGGTATTATGTGCTGGGTAATGTTTCTGTCTACCCCAGACATGTCCTCATAGGACCAAGCAAACACTTTGGCATATCTGACCAACACTTCTTCTAGTTTCTCCCTCTCTTCGGAGGTAACTTCACTTGCAATCAGAATTTCCTTGGGACTCTCGGGTGTACCAAGGTTAAATGCAGTAGTTCTGGCCGAACTGATATCAAATATGCTTAATTCGTGCAGAGTAAATGGAAATGACTCAGGCAAGTAAGCAAAAGATGTCTTTATTATTGGATAATGCAGAAGTACATTCAAACAAATCAAGAAGGTAAATGTCTTCATCATCTATAGGCATTTCTTCCTCTGCAACCAGGTTTTCCTTAGGCTTTTTGTTCTCTCCCAGAGTCAGGCTCTCCAACTTCATCAGTTCTTCCTCCCAATTCTCTTCTTCTTTCTTACAATTTCTTCAACTATCGGCTTCTTACCTAACATATCCTAGAAGATCTCAAACCAAGGTACCACAATTCCATTAACTTCTACAGGTTCAGGCTCCCCTTGATATCCTGAAGCTTTCACAAAACATTCCATCAGTTTCAGGCCCTTTTTCTTGACCTTCGGCTTTTCTTCTTCATCAGACTTGTACCCCAAACCCTTCCGAGTATTCTGTCCTCTGAAATCTGGTAATTTTGAACCTTCACCCCGGCTCAAACTTCATTTTTTTCATGATCTTATCCACCCTAGGATCCACCCACTCCTCAAAAGTAGCTGACACCTGAAACCTCGTGAAAGGTTGTATCTCCAAGGCGGCCACGACATTATCTATCTCTCAGCCCGATAGTAACAACTTCTCCCTCATACGGGAACTTGATCATCTAATGTAAAGTGGAAGGCACGCCCCCAAGTTTGTGAAACCAAGGCCTTCCCAACAATAAGGCGAAAGTAGCCGGGATGTCCAGTACCGTGAACTCATCCTCATCTTCAATCGGGCCACCTTGACCATAGCCACAAAAGTACCCCAACTCCCCTTTTGCTGTCATCATAAGCCTTAATACTCATGCTGGAGGGGTCCAAGTCTGTTGCTTTCATACCCAATCTTGCCAGAATTTTCAGCGGGCACACATTGATGGACGAACCGTCATCCACCATCACACATGAAATTCTCTTGCCCCTTACCTCGGACATGATAAATAGAGGCCTATTATGATTTCTTCCTTCCGCCGGGAGTTCATCCTCAGAAAAAGATATCTGTAAAGCTTCCTTCTGAACTGACCCAACAAACATTGCAGGGTTGGCGTCTTCCGGTACCACAATCTTGCTCAAGGCCTCAACCATGGCCTGTCTATGATCTCTAGATGCACATAACAGTTCCCAGATACTCACTTGTGCTCTAGTCTTCCTCAATTGCCTCAGCACTATATCCCCCTCAGTATTTTCTGCAATCTCAACCACTTCTCTACCATCTGTCAAAACTTCGTTACCCTTTTCTGCCATATCATTGTAAAAACGACCGCTGCACGTCATTCCCCTCACTTCTTCCTCATCACTGCTAGAGAAATCAAGCCAAAAGTTTTTCCCCTGCTCAGTCTCATCTTCACTAGTACTATCCCAGATTCCCAGGCAAAAGGCTTGAGGGTGAAAGGATTTTAGGACAAGGTCTTCTGAGAGGCCAGAATTGATCATATAGGTTGGTGGTGGTACGGCACAGTAGTTGGGTAAGGGGTTTCTGTGTGTGTCAGGCTGTTCTATTTCTGGGTCAGGTATTTTCTTGGAGTCTATCAGGTCTTGGATTTCATGGTGGAGTCGGGCGCAGTTGTCGGTGTCATGGCCTTTTTGTTGGTGAAAGTGACAGTAAAGGCTTAGGTTATAATGTGATGGTGGGGGATTGGGTAATGGTTTGGCTTCCAAGGGTTTTAAGAGCCCTTGCCTCTTCAATTTCTCTAGCACCTTCGACAGGGGTCTTCCCAAGTTAGAAAATCTCCGGTTCCGGATAGCAGCAATCTCAGTAGAAATGGGCTTTGTTCCCGATGTTCCCCCAATGGGCCTCCTGTTCAGACCATAGAATTTTCTATTCTCGGCCTCTTCTTCCTCAATATCCATGACAGTTTCCCTCAACTGCCGAAAGTCTGTAATCATGGAGGTCATCCTCCTCAAATTGCTGTAAATGGAGGGCTTGGTGCCCTTGATAATCATTTTAATCTGGTCCTTCTCCGAGGGCCTAGTCTGCATTTTCAACAACTGACCTCTCCATCGGTCCACATACTCCTTAAAACTCTCCTCCGATTTTTGCTTAACATTCTCCAGATCGCGGAGTGACAGATCGATTTCTAGGTCAGTGACATACTTCTTCAGGAAGGCGTCAGCCAACTCCCTCCAATCTTCATTCACCTTCTTCTCCAAACTGTGGTACCACACCACATGAGCTCCCTCGAGCGACATTCCAAATATCTTCTACACTTGGCGCTGAGACAGGCCAACTGAACTCATGACTGATACAAACTGTCGGAGATGCACCATTGGATCCCTATTCCCGTTAAACTTAGCCATATCAGGCATCTTGAACTGTGCCGGCAACTATTCCTCGAAAGTCAGTGTGTCATAATCCAACAAATCTTCATTCTTACCCCTCATCTTGCGGGTAACTGACTCAACCTGATCCTGAAGTTTCTGTAACTCTGCCTGAGACCCAGATACTCTGCCTGCTGCATACTCTGCCATATCATCATCAAAAGTGGGGATATCATCCCCCAACCCATTCAGAGGCTCCTCACGCCTCACATTCTCAAAATTTCCCCCAGCACGGGGCACAGCCATACCAGCCACAACAGTAGTCAAGGCTTGCAACTGTTCAATAATCTTGGCGAGACCGTTCTCTAACTGATCTATACGGGAAACCTCATTACCGGATTCACTCATGACTGTTACTGTTCTTTTAATGAGCCTTGTTCATTCTCTAACCCAAACAGTATCTATGATGTCTTTTTGAGACATAGATGGTGTTAACATGATATATGTATGTATGAGGTGCATGAGATGCATGTAACATATATAACATACTAAATTAATTAATATTTTCAAACAAATCGGCCCGTTATCATTTTAGAAGCTTTCAGGCTAATTGTTATAGGAGTGAACTCATCCCAGTTTAAATGGCCCAACGAGTTCACATCTCATGACAAGGAGCCCAACTAAATCCAAATGGTAATGTTCCGAACACAAGCACAAAGTGGCCCATCAGCACTTAGAAGCCTTTGGCCCAATCGTCATAAAATACATTCTTGTCCCAATTTAAATGGCCTAGAAGCCCATATCCCATCACAAATGGTCCAAATGCATCCAAACGACGATGTTCCCAAACACAAGCATAAAAGAAAGATAATGCAAACATAAAGTAATAATTTCTACATAATGGCCCATCAACATCTCAGAAGCTTTGGGCCTAATAGTCATAAGGTACAAACTTGCCCCAGTTTAAATGGCCCAACAAGTCCGCATTTTTGACAATAGTCCAACTGCATCTAAATGAGGATGGTCCACAAGAACATACTCAAGGAAATAATTGTTACTTTAACCATACAACCCCGGTCTATGGGTGGGTTCGCAAGAGTGTAGACAAAGGCTCTCACCGGCGAAGGATGGCCCACAACTAGGTCTCCCCAATCAAGGGTTCGAGCGACCAAGTGAGTGCACCCTTTTTTATACACTAAGGTACGTGCCAATGAGCTATGGTGTGTGACCGACTGTAAAATGGATTTCCCGTTGTAGATTCCCCAGAGGGAGGGTGGAGCGAGGCTCTCTTAAGTACCCTAGCCTCTTAGGCTCTTATCGCTTGGTGACATGAATAAACAACGAGTCCTCTAAATTAGTCCATCACAATAGGCTACAAGTAGATGGCCATATAGGTGTCTTCACAGCTTTTCCTTCTAAGAAGGTAGTGAATGAAGAAAGACACCAAACCATTACCTAGACTCAAAATGCCATTGATTAAACCCCCATTTTATCCACTATAGACACGGTCAATTAGAACAAAAATCCAAACATTACAAGACAATATTTCGGGGCCGATTCTCTATCCCCAGTGGAGTCGCCAGACTGTGGGACACAGAAACTGGGCGACGCATGCTGTCCCGGGCTCGCGGCCCGGTCGGGAGTACGGAGTAGTCACGGGGGACTAAACCGAAGAATAATGGAGTCGCCACCCGGTGTGAACCGGGAAAATGAGATTTAAGGCCGCACTCACCCCTCGCAAGGGAAGACCTCAAATCATTGGGTTCAGAACGGTCCCTTACTTATGTCACTTGTAATAAAAGCATTTGTGTAATAATTTAATCAAGCTTAAGTAACACTTATTTCCAAGAGTGTCATGCTTCTAAGTTCACATGCATACATCAACAAGTTCATCTAAATTTACATGTAACACATATCCGAATTTGCATACAGCCTATTTGCATGTAATCTATGTCTCAATTTGCATATATAAAGATTAACATACGACAAGCATACAAGTTAATAAACACATTACACTCATACATGTGGGGAATACAGATGAATGACACCTACACAATCTTGCATAATGTATAGAAACAATCAGGTTCATCATACGAAGGAATAGCTACTAGGGACAATTATGTACGAAATCTGATGAAAATAACTCAGTTCAGTGGGTGCGCGTTCGCATTGCGTTCGAGAACACGTTCGAACAGAGCCAGACCTGATGCATGAAACACTAAGAAGATACGTGCGTGTTCACGTAGCGTTCGAGAACACGTTCGAACGGAACCAGACCTGATGCATGATGGAACAAAGAAAATGCGTGCGCGTTCGCATAGCGATTGAGAACTCATTCGAACGGTAAACAAAAGGTTCTCATTCGTGTGGCGTTCGAGAACGCATTCGAACGGAACCAGACCTGATGCATGCAACACATTCATAGACAAACAAATCCACAATGTGGGACCTCACGTATCCGATTGAACTCATCTCACATCCAACCGAATATACACCAACCGGCGCGGCAAAGAATCGTGGCAAAGGATTTTAACCCCTCCAAATAGGGGACCTTTAATCCGACTTACTAAGCCCATGCACTCGATCGCATCATGCATACAAAGAATAAAGACAATAATTTCAAACTTAGTATGCCCGATTGAACATATCTTACATTCAACCGAACACACATCAACCGGCGCGGCAAAGCATCGTGGTAAAGGATTTTAACCCCTCCAAATATGGGACCTTTAATCCGACTTACTAAGCCCATGCGCTCGATCGCATCATGCGTACAAAGAATAAAGACAATAATATCAAACTTAGTATGCCCGATTGGACATATCTTACATCCGACCGAACACACATCAACCGGCGCGGCAAAGCATCGTGGTAAAGGATTTTAACCCCTCCAAATAGGGGACCTTTAATCCGACTTACTAAGCCCATGCGCTCGATTGCGTCATGCATAAACAAGTAACATACGGAATTCAAATGATGAAAAATAAATAAATCAAAGCAATATAAAACAAAAGAATGTGCCGTTTTACTTAAGTGGTACGTGGAGTTGTATCCCGAGTACAGATCATACTACCGTCCATTCGGAATCGGCTATGAAATTTATGTCCGGGTTTCCATCCGATATACCGCAAGAGTTGACACATCTTTCATTTTATTCCAAGGCCACAACACATAATATTTCGTAATACATGCATATTTATCTACTCAAGGGCCACAACATGCATTTCAACATAACAATCATGCGAACAATACTCAATAAAAATAAAAATTAGACAGAAAATGAATGTGGAAAATACCCTCAGGTCTAACCTTTTTTGCCGACTTTCGGACTTGCGTTTCACGGAGATCGGAAGGGTAAAGCTCCTCAACTTCTCCGGTTCACTTGTTTAGCGTCTTAGCTCACTGTTTTGC